>VWYI01015299.1:0-20178 GCA_013399455.1 Anthoscopus minutus
CCAACACTCTCAGTGCAGGGCTCACACTCCAGCTCACTCCCTGCAGGGCTCACACTCACCCCTCCAGCTCCCCCAGGCCCCAGCAAGCAGCAGTTCATGATCAAACATCTGTGTTTTGAGCCCCCAGGATAACCTCGGTGTCTCAGGCAGCACTCTCCTTCTCTCAGTGAGAGACTCTATTATCCACGCTGGGTGAGTTATTATCCAGAGCACTTTGTCTGTCATATTCCACTGCAGAGCCTGCAAAGTCCAGCTCGTTGTTAGGTGCCTTAAAAGTTTTTGCACATGACATTTCAAATACAAAAGAGATAATTGGCTTTTAAATACTTTAGGTAGGTTATTTAAGTCTCATCTTTTTTTCTTCTCAGCTCTTTGTTAGTGTAATTTTGGCACACACGACTTCTCTCCAACCTACTTGCACACTGACCCCTATTCCCAGAAGAAAAGTAGGCTTTCAAAGCCTTACAAACTCCCATCATACAAATACTCTTTTACAAATATCTTCACGAGTTGAAAAAACCCCCAAACCATTTTTTGGACAAGGCCCTGTGATAAAGTTTAACAAAAATGAAGAAGAAAAATTACATGTAAGCAAAGCAGAATTAAAAGAGGGCAATTTTAGATATCCTGTTCTTACTATACTTTTTCAGCCAGACACTCAAATAAATAGTTTAAACTTTGCTTCCCCTAATATTAAAATGTGATTAATCTCTTTCCCCATGAAGAATTTCACAGTTAAAGAGATTTCTGTTCAGCCTAGGACTGAACCCAGTGCCTAAATCCATCTCATGCCAACAGAGCACACCAATAGTCAAACACAGCACTTTGGCAGGATTTAATTTCCTAATCAGAAGTGCTGGCAGACACCACCACAGCTTGGCCATGGTGGGCAGCTGGAGGCTGCTATCAAGGCTGTGCCAGTCTGGAGTTCTATCCTGTATTCAGTCTTGATGGAACAATTAAATCTCACCCTTGGCAAATGTCAAATTTAAAATAACCATACTCTGAACTATGCATGAACAAAGTTAAAATAAACTTTAAAAAATAAAAAAGGAACCACACAAATTTTATGGATAATTCATTGTTGGATTGCTTGTACTAAACAACCACATCTGACATCAGACCCCAGCATGGTTAAAATATGGGAAAAGCTTTCATTTAAGTTTGGATTGCACAACAGTATGTATTTTTTATGGAAATATCTAAATTTCCAAAGTTTTTGGTTTTTAATTGTGACGTGTCACTACATATACTTGGTGTTGGGAAAGGAGAAAGTTCAAAGCAAAACATTTCAAATATTCCAGGTCCTTATCTGAACATTTCCTAAACATTGAATTTGCAAAAAAACCCAGCAATTCCTGTTTCCATTAATAAACCTGTGCCAAAAGGACACCAAAACACTGTCCTGTGCTAATGTTTCAAACAGAAAAGTGGTAGCAGTGAGCATTTCTGTAGGTAATCACTGGCTCACAGTGGCCATGGGGTGAGGATGGCCTGAGCATTGCTCCTCCTGCCCATGGCAGGATATTTTACCTGAGCATGGGGTGCTGCTGAGAGAAGTGGCCGATTCTAGGAGGCACTTCCAGCCTAAAGGTGAATCTGATTGAAGCAGGATTTGGGATCTGCTGGCACTTTCTCTCAAGGGAGTCCTTGCCATTGCACACAGCAACATTTTGTGGTTTCTGGGGAGCAGTTTCTCTCAGCAGCCAGAGCAAAGATGTTCTGTCAAGGTCTGGCAGTGGCCCTGCCCTGGGACAGGAGCAGCTGCTTTCCCCACAGAAGGATCCTCTCCAAGAGAGGCAAGAGCTCCCATCCCCACATGGCCAGTGCCTCAGTGCACAGGACACATCTTTCAGAGGCTG
Source organism: Anthoscopus minutus (assembly GCA_013399455.1). Taxonomy (NCBI): domain Eukaryota; kingdom Metazoa; phylum Chordata; class Aves; order Passeriformes; family Paridae; genus Anthoscopus; species Anthoscopus minutus. The sequence continues at coordinate 1,863 of VWYI01015299.1, forward strand.
ATTTAAAGTTGGAGCCGTTCCTTCCTCCACTAACCCATGCAGAAACCTTAATTGATAACATCAATGAAAACACCTGGATTTAAATAGTGCAGCTCTCCAAGCTGAAGTATTTACTTGACTTGAAGAGAGCTGTTAGATGCAAAGTGAATGCTCTACATAGGTTGCTAGACCAAGGAGAGAAGCTCAGAGTTTTAGGGACCAAAATTCCACTTGAGACAAGGAGGGGAACTCTGCTCCAAGGCAAAGGCCACTGGAGCTCATGGCTGGTTTATGCAGCACACAGTGCCTGCTGCTAATTCCAGAAAAGTGTGAGGAAACTCCACATCTGTCCAGCAGTAAGATCTTTGGGGTAGGGGGCATGAATTCTTACATTCCTAATGTTACCAGCAAACTAGTTCTCATGCCTTCCTCTCCCTTTGAATTCTTGATCTCTTGTAGGTCTGACAGACACTCACTGAGGAAGCACCACCCAGTGCTCCCTGTAGTACCACCATACAGATGGTTCAAAATGAGCACCCAGAGTGAGCAAAGCTTTCTTCTTGATTTTCTGCTTTCAGTGCCAAGTGGAAGAGACTCAAAAGTCGATAAACACACAGGAAAAAAATAGCAGGAAAATAGTGCAGTCCTAATGCATGACATTTGGCATTAGTTGAACACTGAATTGGCTCATTTACCCTAATCTCTTCATATTTCAGTTTTTCTTCCTCTGCTCTCCACTACTCTTTTCCATTTCTTCTTTAGGGAAGGGATAAACAGGACCACAAAAATTAGGCACTTTCACTTCCTTTTTTAAGGGAAAAACTGGAGAATTTTCATTAAAAAACACACACATAGAAGAAATTATTCTTTTATTATGGAAAGGGTTTAAGAATAAGCAACATAAGCTAAAATGCCTGGGTAGTTCTACAGATTTCCCTCCTTTAAGATTGGTTCTATCTATGTTCAGTACTTAGAGCTGCCTCTGTTTCTGCAGCCCATCTAAAATTAGATCAGAAGCTCTCCAGGGTAAGGATGGTGTTCTGTTTGCTGCTCAGTGCCTGCTGCCATTTAGATACTTGACAAAAATAATAATGAAATGTTGTTATTTTTCTACTTTCATGTCTAAAACTCTAAAATTCTGTGAGAGTACCACCAAAATATGTAGGCAGCAGAGATAAGAGCTCAGCCAGACTGAGCACACCAGATGTTTGCCCTGCGTTATTCGCACACTGGTTTTGTTGTCTCTTCGTTATTTATAAATCTCTGGGTTTGACCATTATATCAGTATTTTTCCTAGTTAGCCTCTGAACCTGATTCCCAAGAGGAAAAACTGGAGAAGCACCCAGCCAGCAGAGGAGCCAGCACTGCACCCAGTGCACATATGGGTTCTATTGTGTGAGTCACTGCCCTAACGACAGCTAAGTATATTACTGCCTGCAAAATTAACTCACACACTGTGAATAATCACAGAAAAGAAATTTGTTTTGCTACAAGGTTGTTTTCCAGCTGTTTTAATGCAGACAATTTTTTCCTGAAACACAAATTATAAGGGGAAAAAAAAGAAAAAAGACAGAAAGAAAAAGACTTCAAAAATCTGCATAATTTGAAAGTGCTTAATGTAAATTAGATAGATCCGCCTAATTTTATTTCAGTACTTTTTAATTGCATTTATAATTAGTAAAATACATTAATGTGCTACACAGAAGGTCAGGAGTTCTGGTGAAAGAATCTAATTAAGATGCTCTGCTGCATTTATGTCACACATGCGCTCAGTAACCTTGAGGCCTTCCTGCAGCAGCAGAGGAGGGGTTTGTACTCCTATTATAAATAACTTTTTTCTTCAACAGTGCAGGAGTAGCATGTGATATGTGAGTATTCTCATCTCACACCCTCTCTGCACTAATTGAGATGGTTTGGTCCATTCCATACTGCACTTTTGATGAGAGACTGATGAACAAAAGCAGGCTGCTTCCCTTCCCAAGGAGCACTCTGGGAATTCCCAGCTCTGCCCAGCCTTTCCCTCTCAGGGACCCCGAATCAAACTGTGCCTCACATCACTGACAGAGACACAGCTGAACTTGGTGACAGCCAGAGATGTGAGTACATGTGCTGTCAGGTATTTATCCTGATGTCTGGATCCACTAACAGCATGGATTAAAAAAAAAAATAGATTGAGGAACAGCTTACAGCAATAATCAGCAAGCAATAATTAGCGATGCTAATTTTTCTACTTAGAACTCATATTGTGATTTTATTACATTTAAATTATACATGCTCAGGTGTTCAAACGCTCTCCTTTCATCACCCTCTTAGGTGGTAAAACATCATTAACATCCTTCTAGCACCAGCATGATTGCTCAGTAAGATTAGAGATCTTTGCCTCAGCAAGTTCCACACATTCTCCTGTGAACAAAGCCCAAGGGGAACAAAATAGGAAGGGCACATTTTCGTATTATACATCCACTCTTAGCCCAGCTTCTGTTTCTCTACAAGTAGCAGAATTAAAAAATTCTGGAATAATCACTGGAATTACAAATCCCTGAGCTGTCAGCTCTGTCTGCAACGGGAAGAAGGAAAAACAGGAGAATGATTGCTCCTGCTCAGGATGAGAAGCTGAAGCTTTCAAAGGCTTGCTGCTCCATACCAGCTGTAAAGATGGGTCAGTGTCTGGGATCACTGTTTATTGGCCCGAACATCACAGGAAAGAAAATGAGGTATCTAGAATAAGTAGGTTAAACTTACATAAAAACAAACAACATTCACTCCTTTCCTTTATAATCCCTCCCAGCAGTTGTAAAGCAGCTATCAGCACCTGTGGGAGTATCTCTAATAGTTCTAAAATAGAAGGAAAATGATTCAGTTCACTCAATATCTGCTTTTACCTACTGGGACTGAAGGGATTGAAGTCCTTTCTGGAATGAAAGACTGGCAAACACCAGCAGGGCTTGCAGGCTGGCTTAGCCTGGTGGGACTGAACTATCAGAAAAGCTCCAGCCTGAGGGACAGAGCTGGCTCTGCTGAGCAGGTGGGCACACAACTGGCAGCCAGGAGTGCAGAACGTGTGAATTGGCAGGAGAGTGTGAAGGGAATAGAGGATAAGGGTTGTGTTTGCAGAGCAGCAGGAGAGAAGATAAGAAACTTCGAAAGCTGCAGACCAGGGAAAAGAGTGACATTCTCTCACCTAAGTTTTGCTCTGCCACTCTGATAGAACTCTAAATATTGTATCAGAGCTGGCAGATAAACACTGGCTTGCTTTGAAATGTGTGTCCTGAGCTGCTGGCAGCACGGTCAATGGCATCGCTTCCTGTTGGCCTCCAGCTCCTGCCAGGGGACCAAACTCACTTGGACTCCACAAAGAAATGAAGGGAGATCAAAGCCAGATGGCCCAAGCCCAAAACAGTTCAGCTGCATGGCTTGCACTCTGAACCACAGAGAGCTGAGCAGCAGTGCAGGGTCCCAGGAGAGCCACAGGGTTTGGGTGGCTGCCACCCCAACCCATGAAGGCCATCCCCCCATCATCCTCAGCTGGGGAACCACCCCTGGCACAGGACAGCAGGGGCAGGAGCCACCACTGCTGCCACCAGCACTGCTGGGTGCAAGAACCACCTTGAATCCACACATCTCCTGAAATTCTCCCCTAACCCCAATTCCCCAGGGAACCAGACCCTGAGCAGACCCTGAGCAAAGGCAGCATCAAATGCACGTTCCCTGACCCAGAAGGGTTTGGTTGCTGTCTGCATCACAAGACAGCTGATGTGTGAATGGGGCTGAGGCTGGTGCTGGTGTGCTGGAAATTAAATGTAGTTGGACAACAGAAACTTCTCAGAGCTGTGCAGTTTATCTGCAATACTTCCTAGATGCAACATCATCTAAAAGGGCAGAGGAATATTTTTTTTAAAGTATGCTTGGCTCTGTGCAGCTAAAAGCATGAGCTGTACTGAGAACACTATCAATCCTCATTCTTGTCCCTAGACCACAGAACAAATCACCAATGCCATTCCTAAAGTAATTTACAAAGCACAATTCATAAATTCAGCATTACCTGCACGTGCGAATGACACAAACAATCAACTTTTCAAATCCAGACCATCTTGTTTGTCAGGGTTCAGAATTTTATACACAGAATTCACTGTTGATCATGGTTGCAATTTCAGAACAGAAAAAAAATGTTTAAAAATAATTTGGCTTCAATTGTATAATCTTCTTTAAAGTGCTGAACAGTCCTCTTGGGAGAACTAATTCCCACTGCACACACTTATTCTTACTAAGGCTTGCTGAGGCAGCTTCTTGGAAAGTGAACATTCACCTCAAGGAACTATCCTACCCAACCAGAAGCTTTATGGAGGTTTGAAAAAGTCACCTAATATATAAAAAGGGGGTAATTTTCATAAGATTTACAAATATCAGCATAAGGCAGAGACAGATTATCATGAAAGCTTCAGCTTGCTAAAACCCAGTTTAAATCTGCTGAAATTTGCAAGGATGTTTTCCTGCTAAAGTCACCCAGACAGACTGAGGCACTCAGGTAAACACAGAATTAGTGTCTCAACACTCAGCAAGTTAATCACTGTTCAGAAATATTATAAAAATAAATAAATAAATACATAAAACACTCTCTCATGGCCACAGAGATATACAGAATAGACAGCAAGCAAAACTCCTGGATTAGACAAAAAAAAAAAAACTTAAAACTTTGACTGGGCAGTCCATAATAGTCCATAATTCCACACAGTGAAATTAATATGAAAAGTAAAATCTGACATATGTATAAAATTAGTCTTTTGTTCCCCCTAATGATTCAAAGTCACATTAGCAGCACCATTGTCCCCAAATCTAGATGTCAATTCCCCATTACACACCAGGCACCAGGTCAATGGCACAGCTAATGAGGATCTGCTGGTGCAAACACTTATTGTATCTTAGCCTAATTCTAGTAAAATTTAAATGGTCTATTAATTTTCCTAATAAATTTAGATATGGCTCCTGCCTGCAATCTGTCTTTGATTAGCTAACAAAAGTGTATGAAGATCCTGCCAAGCTGACAATTCAGAATATTTCAAGCAAATCATCATCTACATTAAGAAAGCATCAGTCTATTCATTTTTCTGTAGTGGAGGCAACCAAAAATGGTTCAGATCCTCAGGTTTAGCTTGCTGAGGCCTTCCAGTTCTGCTTCATCTGGCCACATAAATTATTTTACTACTGGAGGAAAGTCTGAAATGTGAAGGTACTTCCTGACTAAGACTGCAGGTCAAGAGTTCTTTTGGGCACATGAATAACTTCAAAGAGTTTTTTCATCTGTAGATCCAGCACGGAAAAAGGCAGGTCCATCAGGTGGAGAAGTGCACAAGAGAAACTATCCCCACAGACGAAATTTTATGCAGATTTTTGGAGCATAGGGCTAAAGTAACAGGGTCCCCATCAAGGGACTGCAAATACACGTTGTTACTGAGGGGGCTGTGCTATTTCTAAGTGAAAACATTAAAAAAGGGGGGCTAGGAATAAAACCATTTTCATCTATAATCATCAGGTCTTTCATTGTGAGATCACAAATGAATTTAGCAACCAAAACACCGAGGGACCCTGTCTATTAAGATAAACCTGAAAATACTAAAAGAACTTGCGACCTAGAGAAGAGGCAAAGCTATTTAAACTAAACAAGATTGTGCAAAACCATATAAACAGCCTGAGAATCAGCTCAGGATTCCTAATAAAAGGTTTCTGTTCACTGAAAGACCAGGGCTGTGACACAGCCTTGCTGTGGGGTTTTGTACATTTATAAATGTCTGACCTTTACCCAAGACTCTGGGTCAGCCCTTATCTTTTCATTGCAGATCAGCTTCCAAAGATGATAAAGCCCAAACACAGCTACCAGGAGCCAGGGAGGCCAATCTACTTGTTGTACAAGACACTGGCATTATCTTTTTGCTCCCAATGTGAGAGAAAATCCAGCAGCACCTGGAAAGGGGACACTGCAAAACTTTTACCTTTGCTTGCAACAGGACCAGAATCAGAATAAAGAACTGTTACATTGCAAACCTGAAAAGTATTCATACAAATTAATCTATTGTTAGCTACATTAGTCATTGACAAAGCTCTGCATTAAGATGGAAATGATCTAACCCCAGATCCAAACAACCCAAGGCAGGGGATGCTTGAAGACAGAAAATATTCAGCTTTCCTCAGCACAGCAGTACAAAAGTTCACAGGAAAATAAACGTTTCTCAGCTTTAATTATCTCTGAACTGGTTTTTTGCTTCTGTTCTTTGGTTTGGTTTGGGGTTTTTTTACATTTTAATTACAGTTGGCAACTCTGAGTCTCCTGCTGGTAGCTGTAATCAAAACTGAAAACTGATTAAATGATGCAATCTCTGCCACTGGACAGCATTACTCAACCCACATATGAACAACAATAAACCAACACAGTCTTTTAATATACAAAAACATTTCAGCTCTCTTTACAGCAATGAGTTCAGAACATTCAAACCAGGTCTCTGTACTTTTCCAGTCAAGAATTAACATCTTGGCACATGTCAGTCACCTCTGGCAGCCACCAGTTGTCCCCACTGAATTTTTCTGTCCCTCTGAAGCCACAAAAGCCCTGGAGTGAGGAAGGGGCTGCTCCCAGCACTGCGGAGCTGCCTCGGTCACAGAGAGCCCCACAGGTAACAGCATTACAGATTGCTGAGTGCCATCTGCTGGCACCTGCACTGGGAACCAAACCTAGCAGCAAATCTGATGTTGCCCAGGAAAATTTCCAACAGGTGTGCATGCATTTGCATTCCATCTCATCCCATGTGAAGTTTAGGAAAATGTCAGTGTACACATTTTGGTTTTTGCCTGTTGTGCTGCATTCAGTGGCAGAGAACAGCAGTGGCACAACACCCTCAGACACAGCTCAGGGTTAAAATGATGGAATGGTTCAGTCTCAGCTCAAGGCTGGCACGAGCCTGGTGATGCCTTGGGCTTTTGGGTTTTCTGTTCTGCCTTGGGGTGTGGTTCTTGTTCAGGGTTACTGAGATCCTTTCACAGGGTGATGAAGACACAACAATCCTGCTCCAGTTGGGACTCAAGGACATTTTTTCCAAACTTCAGGCTCAAAGTAAAAACAACATAGAAGGAAGAGGGCGGGCAAGTGGGACTCCTGTGTGCAAATGGAGCCAAACATAAAAATGTGAGATCTGGGGCTGGGCCCAGTCCCTTTGCCTCCATTTTGGAGCCATCCAGGCAGAGCCCGAGTGTAACACTGCTGCTGCCTGTGTGTGGCCTTTGAAGGCCTCAATAAATGTCCTTTATTCTCCTTAACTCCATCCAGCCTCTCTTCCAGCTCCTCCCGGCATCACAGGCTGGGCTGATTTGGTGCCTCAGGGAGGGCAGCCCGTGCCCATCTCTCACAGACACAAGTGTTCTCTGCTGGGCCAGCACAGCTTTTCAGTTCCCACCATTTGGGATGAGGAGCCCGGAAAGCTGGGTGGAGAGAAGAATAGTGGAAATTACAAGTCATATTTAAGCAAAAAACCCATTTGCTTAAAGAAGATCCCAAGCATTTCCAAAGGGTGCAGGAGCTCAGAGCAGCTCTGTGAGGACGAAGCCTCGGGGCTGTGCTGGCAGAGCTGCAGCAGGACCCTGGCTTGGCCAGGCAGGGAGGTTGTGACTGATGTCCAGCCAAACAGGATGGGGCTGGAGGAGGCAGACAGGCTAGGAGGGAGGAAGATGGATGAGCTCATTGCTCAGGCATGCAGGCAGGGTGGCAGCAAAGCCAAAACCACCACCACTTGTCATGGGCTTGCAAAGATAAATCATGCCCGACCACACGGGCTGCCTGCTGAGCTGAAGTGACTGGGAAGTTGGGCTGGGAACCTCCCACAGCTCCTTCCAGCCTGAAAAATTCTGTGATTCTATGACAAGCATTCCTCAGCATGGTGACAAGTGATTTTTCAGCCCACCAGAATGATGAAAGTGTCTCATTTGGTGAAAGTCATTCTTGTGTAGCTGATCCAGGATCAGCAGTCTTTTCCACCATTTCTTACATCAAAATGGCAGCCCAGCAGATGGATTAGGGAAAACAGCAGAACCCTTCAGGAGAGAAATCAGTTTACTTAAAAGCCACTCAGTGGTTCTTCTCCATCCAAGCATGCCACTGAATGGGCTCCTTTCTCAGTAACACTGGACTTCTTACAAATAGAATCCAATAAATCTGTTGGTTTCCTCAAAGGCTTCTTAATCATGAGAAATACTTGGCATTTTCCCCGTCTCTTGTTCCATACAGAGTTCATCTACAAACTAGGTCAAAAAGGACCCAACACCTGAATTGCAGGAATTGCAGTTTTATTCTGGCTTCTAATAAGAGTAACCAGGTTTCAATTTGTGAATGATGCCAGTTAACAACTGTGAGAAATAAATAGCAATTTTAGCAGATTGAAGCACAGCAACTTCAAAAGACAGCTATAACATACTTCCAAAGAAGTGTTCTTCACTCAGGAATATGTGAACTCAGGGATTTCAGGCCAAGTTTGTCTGAAATTAATCATCTCCCCACATCCCAGTTGTGATACTGACACCTGACCATCTGCTGAGCAGAATGAGGAAGAACCCTCACACAGAAAGAATTCACTTTTGAGGACATCTAAAAACCCAAGTGTGTTTTCAATGTAATTTTGTGGCCTCTGAATAACCAGTAAAACAAGTGAATAAACAAGCAGGAAGAGGCCTATGCAAGATTTATCATACAGGTCCAATTTTGTTCAAAATATACAGGAACAGAAATATAATATATTTGTTTCCTATTTTGCAGAACAGATATTAGTGAGAAAAATTTTAATTTAAAACTTTAAGTTAGAAAACCCTAGGAGAAAAAACGCTTAAGTCTTGACAGCAAAAAAAAAAATCAAATGAAGCTGAATACAAACCACTAGGGCTGTTTAAAAGCTTTTCCTTAGCAATATCTGTTTCCAATCTGGATTATGGATAGAACAATTTTAAGGTGAATGTTTCAGGGGAACATTTAATCTCTGGCTATCAATGTTAAAAAAAATTACATGCCCCAAACCCAGGGTATTTCAGTTTAAAAGTGGAATACCAAAGTGCATGAAAATTCCTGCTTTAATTTTACTCCTTTTCCCTCGAGTAGCAACAAGCAACCAAAAACTCTTCCCCAGTAAATCTGAACAAACTCACGACACATGAACACCTGCACAGATTTGTCTCTAAATTTCTGTTTCTTTAAGACAACAGAACTAATCTGAAACTGTGGCTTTAGGGGTTTTTTTGTCACCTTTCTCCTTTCAAGGCTGAGGACCATGCCAGCTGTTAGAAGCTGGTATTTAACACATGGCTTTTTGTGCTGTTTTTGGCTGGGAGAGCAGGGATTTGCTCCCAGAAGCTGGTAAGGGGCTTTGGTTTGGGTTTGTGCTGGAAATAGTTGAGAACACAGGGATGTTCTGGTCACTGCTGGCCAGGGCTGACACACTTTTGTCTTCCCAAGATGCTGGGATGGAGCTCGGCTGCCTTGGGCTGGCTGAACCTGCCTGCCCGGGGGCATGGGGAATGTTTTTCTTGCTTTGCTTTCCAGATTTTGCTTTATTTATTGAACTCTTCTTATCCAAATCCAGTGATTTTTTCCTATTTTTTCCACTTTCATGCTTCTGATTTTCTCCCCCATCCCACTGTGGACAGAGTGGGTGAGCAGCCACGTGGTCCTTGAGGTGCTGGCTGGGGTCAAACCACAACACTTCTAGAAGTCCTTTTTTAAGCACATTATTTTATAAACAAGTAGCTTCATTGACCAAACAGTCTTGTAATACCAGTATATTCCCTCTCAAAGCCTCTCCAAAGCTGGGTAATCTGGGAATAATTCAGTCATAGTCACTCATCTTTAGCAGCACTGCCTACATTCTCAGAGACCTTTCAGGGTGGCTTTTGATTATTTTTCCCCTTTAGTTGGTTATCAGGATACTTATAAGCATAATTAATTCATACTTTGGACTCTCAGGATTATGAAGTATTATAGGATGGCAGCACTGAGACAGAATGCTCTAATTCACCAGCTGTCATGTATTTAATTAGAGATTTTGATGAATCTTTCCTACTCAGATGAGCCTTCATACTTTGTGTTCTATTTAAAAAAAAAAAGGCAGAAAGAAAGAAAAAAACCCTTCTTTTGTATAAGGAGTGTAGGACTGTGATCAAGCCTTTGTTAGCATGGCAGCCTTGTCTATCACCCTGGTGTCAGAGCTGGAGTCAAACATCTCATCAGCTGCCAGCACTGACACTGGCACAGGAGCAGGAGCGAGGGTGCAGGCTCAAAAATGAGGCTCCTTTTATGCAGAGACAGAGAGAGCACAGACAGAATTCCTTTCCAAAAGCAGGTATTTCAACCATCTCTGTGTTTTGTGTCATACAGGTGTTCACAAAGGTTAAACCAACATTCTTGCCCTCAAAAACATGAACTGGCTCCCCTCTGAGATCTGAAGAATAGTTTATATTTTATATATTCTGTATAGAGTAACACTATTCAACGTGGCATAAAGTTGGGAATATATTTAAATTGATCTGAAAGTCATATTAGCTGCAGCATAGAAAAAAAATTGTGAAAGAGAACTATAGAACTGACTTATTTAAGCTATTGTGAAACATGCTTTAAACATTTTTTTCATGGAAATTTCTCTTATAGTGGTCATGGATAAAGCACAGGACACAGTATTTTCAATATCAGTATCTACATTCATAAATGAACAACTCTGACACTGGAATACAGTTGGTATTGAATAAATATTTTCAATTTTAGATTTTTAAAACAGGTTATATGGTATCTAAAGTATAAAAAAAATTGTTGCAGTAGAAAAAAAACCAATCCTGCTAGAGTGTTACCTTCAATCTTTTTCATCCTCTCAGCATGCATGTTAATGATCTGATCCAAGGATCTGCCTTTCCAAAAATCTTCCATTCCATTTAGGTTTGGCAAGCCAGACTCCCCCATGAATGTAAAAGTAAATTTCTTGATATCTATTTCAGTTAGGTGGCCTAATGACAAATTACTGATGAACAGATAATCTTTAGAGAGGGCAGAAAAGTGACAGGGATAGTTTTTAGAGAGGAACTTAAATATGTGCTCTTTTCAGTTTTCCTCTGTTAAATAGCTCTGTCAGTGTGAGTGGATTTTTGATCTATAGTTTAGGTTAGGCTAGGAATTATTTAGTATTAATTATTAATTAATTAGCATTATCCAACTCTGCTTCCACTAAAGTCAATGTATAAATCAATATTTAAAATGAGAGAAAATTCAGACCTGGAGCATTTCCTCATTAAAGAACTGTGAGGGAAGAAAGCAAACAAGAAAAGGTGCAAGAACCATTCTCCAGAGCATCCCTCTGCAGCAAAGTCCTGATGATGGGGAGCTGCCAGCACAAATTGGTGTTATTTTCCTGGTGGCTGCCTAAACTAAGATGTCTTAAAGGGATGGGTAAAAGGAGCTTAAAGGAAATCTTCAGTTTCCAATCCTGATGGAACAAACTCCAGAGAAAGGGGACTCACCAAACCCCCAGGGCTTTGTGGGTAGCACTGGCTGCATAGACAGGAGGGAGATTTCTATTTCTGAGGGCTGCATTTGGGTCATTGTGTGCCCCAGGCTGGGACACCCACTCTGCTGTCCCCTCAGGGAGGGTGGCACCGAGAGGCTGGGCTGGCCCTTGAGCAGCTGCAGGTGCCCAGGGAGCTGTGCCAGGGCCAGGGCTCCCATCCATGGCTCTGCAGCAGCGGCCGGAGCCGAGCCCAGGCACCCCTGCCCTGGGACCCCTGTGAGGGGAACATCCAGAGGTGCAGCTCCAGCTGCAATTGCTCTGTGGCCTTTGTGGCTGTCAGTCTGTGCTCTGAGGAGGCAAGGACCAGAGAGAGGCCTTTGGTCACAAGTGCCTTTATTTCTTCAGATGGAACCACGGGAACAGCAAAAGGCGGCGATGCAGGGCTTGGGGCAGCTTGGGAATGGGGGAGGTCCAAGGGGGTCACTGGGGATATGAAATACAAGTGTGGACTCACAAGCAGCAGCGAGGTTTTGATTTCAGATGAGGCAGAAGCCTTTATTTTGGAGTTTGCAACCCTTTTTATCAGGTGTTCCCATACAGGTCAGCATGACTGGCCAAAGGAACCACCTCTCTGGTGCCATGGGTGGAACAAGAGAAAAACACACTCAGAACATGTGTGGGACATTGCTTTGAGAACCAAAACCTATTTACAAAAACCAGTCCTTGAAAGAGAAATTCCGAAAAGATTTTCCCTTGGGAACAGATCAGCCCCTGCCAGGCTGGAAACTCTCTCAGGCTCAGAAAATCACGGCCACAGTTGTCCCCAGTCTCTGACCAGCTGGGGTGTCCTGGGGAGGGGTGAAAGTGGGGTGCAATCCATGGGGACAGCAGGGGGATGGGAATAGGTCACATGGACTAATAGGATGTTGAGATTTAGGGGATTTCCACAGGGGATTTCCAGGCAGGCGTTGGCACAAGGGAAGATTGACAAGGAGCTGACTGCAGTAAGGGGCAGGCATCGGACAGATGGACAGGGGGACAGGAGGAGGGTACAGGCTGGGACTAAATCATTCACCTGGGAAATAGCATCAACATAAAACCTCACCACAACATGGCCCTGCACCAGCCAAGGGGAAATCCCACAGAGTCCAAATTCCCAACAGCGCTGGCTCACTGGGCTGTGCAAACTCACCAGACTGGGAGGAGAGGAATGTCCCTAGGGAGGCAGCACACCTGGAGCCTTCATCTGAGGTGCAGCATCACCACACCCCACGATCCTCAAATGATCTTTATTTCCGCTGCCTAATGCAGGAGCGGGTTGGGACTGGACAGGACAAGGAGAAGACAAAGCAGCAAACTCTGCCTGCCTGGTTTCTGTCAAATGTTTCAGTGGAAACATGTCCAGATTTTAGCTGAGACACAGAAAAATGAAAGAGTGTCACTGACTGTTACAGATTGGTCCATCTCAAATATTAACACATGGATTCATCTGCTTTGTGGAAACTTAAATTGCCCTTTTGTTCCCACAGATCCAGCAGACAATTCAATCAACAGCAAAATGTAGCCCAAGTAACCCCAGGTCTTGAATTCCCAGTTTCCCTGAGAGAATCAACTGCAGGATTAGGCTTCAGAGAGATTAATTACAGGCAGAGCAATGTTACCAAACAATACTCCACAGAGTTTCCAGGAGACATCTGATATTCTTGTACCATTAATAGTCTCATTAGGACTGTTACTGTATTTTCTGCAATAAAATGTTCTTTCACAGATCACTGTATTACATCATCTATTTAAATACTGCCCTAAAGTTCTTATTCTCAAAGTATTATTCACTTCCCTTTCTCTTCATCCCCTGCCCTTGTTCCTGTCCACAGTGTGCAAACCACCAGTGCCAGGACAGGAAAATTCACTGTATTCAAAACAAACAGCTTTGGAATTTATTTCCATAATGCACTTGATCTTTGCACCACAAAAGTAGCAGATCTCCCAAAAATTCTTCTACTGATCTTGCATTAGAAGTGGTTTTTGCATTACATCTCTTTGAAGGAAAGTGTGGCCTTCTCTTAGTTCTCACATATCAGAAATTACCAATAAATAATTGTCTTTAAAGACCCCTGTCATTCTGTCAAAATGCATATTTTGACAGAATTATGCCAAATAACTAAAACGCAGTAGTTTTTTTTTTTTTTGCAATCCCATCATTATTTAGGTGAGCACAGATGTCCTGCAGTAGCATTTAGAGTCTCTCCATTGCACAAAGCCCAGTTAAGCATTTCTGTGAATTGAGGCCATGACCCTGCAAGAAGCTGAGGAACAGAACTGCTGCTGAAGGGTTTTTCTGATGGATCCCCCCTTTCTTTATAAATAGATATGCAAAACTATTTATGAACAAGACATGGTCCTTACTAAGCCTAGAAAGTTCATTTTATCATTTTCACTTTCTGCTTGAACAAGGATGCTACAGGGCAGTGCCACAGCTGGCCAAAAGGCAACCATTTAGGTGAATAAACACAGGTAAAAATTGCCTCTTTACATTTCTTTCTGATTTTATTAAAGAGCTGTTTTCATTGATTAACACTTTTCTTTGAAGTGTAGTAAACCACCCCTTCTGAAGCCAAACTTTGCTATCCCTGAAATAATAGTACTTCATGAGAATGCTTGTGTGCCTCTTTATGTGTTTACAGAATAACAGATGACTGGAGACTTCAGGAAAAATACAAACACAGGAATATTTATTTGAAGTAATGGACACATTCTATGTATGATCACAAAAATATTTTTAAAATGTACACAATGAATTTTGCAGTTTGGAAAGTCCTGACTGTGAATGATAATTAGTTTATGTATAAATCATACCCAGAAATATTTATGATGAGACTTCCACACAAAATAAAATAGACAAATGTCTTTAACCTAATGAAATTGCATAGTAAATTACTTCCAAGAACATTCCAATGTCAAGGTAACTCACTTAATTATCCATTATCATCGAAATGTAGACATAATGTTAATTAAAATGAAGGGGCAAAACCATTTCCATTTTTTATTAAGATCCATCGGGCTCCTGAAGAGCCATTAGCTGGGCTGGCAGGGTGAGCTGGAGGACGAGCCCTGCCCTGCCGGGTGGAGCAGGGGGAGCGGAATTCAGCCCAGGAGCTGCAGTGCCCTGCGGGCAGGGAGCTCCCGGCACCCCGGCAGCACCAGGCTCATTCTGGGGCTGGCTCAGCCCCTGCTGCAGGAATTCGCCCTCCGGGGCTCAGCAGCGCCGGTGAAGGGCAGTGAAAGGCATTTGCAAGTTCGTGGTTCATGTCGGACACTTGGACTAAAGGGGCTGCAGGAATAAAATGGTAAATTGGGGAAAGTTTTGTCTTCCCTTGGGTGTGGACGTTGAATTGCAGCTGTGCAGGAGGTGAGTTCCACACTGGTCAAATGTGCTGCTGTAAATCAGCAGCTCAGCTGTTTCACCCCCACACAGCACCCTGGCTGCTTCTGTCCTGCACCAGCAGCTAAAGCAAAAACCTGCTTTGGCTCTGCTGGCATGCTGCTCAACTTGACTTTTAAAATAAATGTATATTTATCTGCAGAACTTAGTGAAATTACTTCACAAAACACATGCATTTGGGACACAAATGCCCGTATAATCCTGATTTACTCTTCCTTCTTCCTCTGCACCGTTCAAAGTCTTTTAAAAAACCTACAAATAACATCATATTTTTCTAACTAAAATGTTTGCTTAAGTGCTTAGAATTTTTAGGACAACAACACTTAGTCTTGTGCAAAAATATGTATTGCAAAGAACAAAATTCAGTAATTTTTGCTACCTTTATATTTCTGAATCCCTGTATTAGTCCAGAATAAACTTCAGATAGCCACTGCTATTTTTTAAATTTCTGTTTTTCAGGGAATACATCATGTAAGGAAATAAAAAGGACATTGATGTGGGTACCAGGGTCTAGACTTGGAGAAGCCATTGTCCATGCCTACCCTGCTACAGGGAAGTAGTTTACTCCAATTTAGATGCTTGATATATTTATATTTCATTTTGGTTTTCACTCTAACAGTTAATTGGAAATATGTCAATGAATCCTATGGGTAAACCTTATTATTTTACAGCAAATTCTATGTTCTATCCAAAAGTGGTTTAGACATGTACTAATTTAAAATTTATTCATAAAGAATTCTTCCAGTCTATCACATTTTATTGTCAGACCAGATAAAACCCTGCTCACCTTCTGCACATTAATACTACTCTTAACATCACTGGGGATTTTCATTAGTAAAGTGTTTCATGAAATTTAAAGCATATATTACTTCCTTCAGACCTTTGAATGGTGAATTATAATTGCTTTAATAATTCAGACTGACATAAAAATGAATCTAAGGTAATAACCAGCTTGCATATTACCTACCACATATTGCACTCTAAAAGTAATCAGGGATACATTAATTAACCAAATCTTTTCTTCTGACAAAAAATCCCCCATGGTCACTGACAATAGAAGTTTCACTGGTGTGTACTAGTATTTCCAAATTGTTTGAATAATCCTTTCCCATGGCCCTCATAACCCTGGAACACCTTAAGAAATTCAATGTAGCAGTATAAGTTTCTAAATGCCTAAACCTCTTAACTTTTAATACAAAATTACTCTTCACTGTTCTCTTACAGAAGTTGTGGGTTTGGGGGTTTTCTGTAACCAATACAATTAGTTTCCTGATTACCCCAGAAAAAGCTCGTGGTTTGTTTGGTTTTTCCACCCCCCCCATCCTGGCTTTAACAAATTGTAGTTACCTGTAGTTAACAAATTGTAGGGAATCAATTTAGAATTCCACTAAAATAAAGGGAGGGTAGAAATATTTTTATAGCACAGCACTAACAAAAATGTTAAAAAAACTAAGCCAGCACACGAAACGGAGTCTTCCAAGGATTTGTATCCTACTACAATGCTAAATGTAATTTTAGATAGTCTAAAATATGTTCCAGAATTCACTGTGCAAAAGCACAGGCAGTTTTAGCACATGAACCACCTTGGAGCATGCAGGAAACACACCAGTGAGTATGGAAATCTGAGCCAGAAGAGCAGAAAAAGCAATGAACGCCAAGCAGTCTTCCCAACTCTCCTCCCAGCCGCTCAGGACCTCCTTTAAGCTAGCAGCGTGCCTGGCTTTTGTAGGAAGGGATGTCCTGTCCTCTCCTCTTCCCAGTCACNGCTCCTTTAAGCTAGCAGCCTGGCTAGCTAGTGCCTGGCTTTTGTAGGAAGAGATGTCCTGTCCTCTCCTCTTCCCAGTCACCCCAGAGGAGCTGAAGCCACGTTCCCCTCCCAAACTCCAGTGCCTGCTTTCCAACGCACGGGCCAAGTCCCACAGCAGCTCAGGGAGCCCCCTCCTCACCCCAAAGTCCCCCCAGATTTCACATCTGGGCAGCTGCAGGGCAGCCCCGCGCAGCCAGGACACTCTGGGCTCTGGGGATCACAGCAAACCAGCGATTTCCCCCTCCCCATGTGTGCAGTTTGCATCTCTGATAACCAAGTTCAGCCCGTCTGAAGGACTCTCACAGCACCGNAATTTCCCCCTCCCCGTGCGAGATGTGTGCAGTTTGCATCTCTGATAACCAAGTTCAGCCCGTCTGAAGGACTCTCACAGCACCGTGGTTAAACCCTCAGTTTGTAGAGTCTCTGTTTCCATGGTTACCCCTGCAGCCCATATTGCAAACCTGCCACGGCAAAACAATTCCAACAAAGAGCCAACTTGGTGCAAGCCGCTGCACATCCTGCACTCCTCTGCCTTCCTCTCCCACAAAGCTCTCGGAGCCTCTGCTGCACTCAGGCTCTCCTCCAGGCAGGCAAACGCCTGCTTTGTTGAAACAACCAATTATTGGACAAATTTCTTATCTCCCCCCAAGTAACTTCACAAGTCCTGTGCACAGCTAACTATGAAGTACAATAGTCACTATAGTAACATTATTCTGGGAATAAATAACACCATTGCTTCGGATTCCTTTCAACAAATGAAACAAAAAAAAAAAAACCCCTGAGCGCACTCTGGATTAATGGCATTATTTATTTAGAAGCCTTCATAGATTGTTATTTATATTCCAAGCCACGAGCTGGCTTTGGTGCTGCATTCTGTCTTCTCCAAGTAATGAGGGCTCCATCAAATAATCAACCCCCTCTGGGTGCACTGGAGCTCTGATCTCATTTGTCACGAGGTCACTTGAGACTGCCACGGAAAAGCTGGCACACACCTGGAGGGCACCCACGGGCTGCACAGGCTCCGAGCCCAGCCAGCACTGACACCCAGGGCCCAAGGGCTCCCCAGCTCAGGCCCTGGGCTCTGCCTCTTGCTCGAGCAGGTGAGGCTGACAACAAGGTGCCAAATGTCTCAGTATGCTTCTGGTGTCAACACAAATGTTTTTTAGCTGGGAAAGAATATCCTGAGGGGAGGTTCTGCTTTAAATGCAATTGCAGAATTTTATTTATGGCTCAGACACTCATGGACTGTTTAAAACAAAATCAAAATAACAAAACAAACAAACCCCGAACCCTGACTGCCAGGAGCTCTGCACAGGGCAGTGCTTGCCTGGGGAATCAAACCTCTCAGCCCAGAAAACTCGTGTCTGCCCAGGTGGTGACAGGAGTCTCCAAGGGCGCTGCAGTCCCATTGCCAGGCAGATCCCCCAAAACTGTTCTGCTGAATCCCTGCATGCTCCTGTGAGACCCCCCAGATCCGGCAGGCTCTTAACCCACAGAGAGAGCATGCACAAATGTGTGCAGAGCCTGTCCTGTGTCACCCGCCCTGTGCCACCAGCCCTGTGTCACCCG
>VWYI01015304.1:0-11117 GCA_013399455.1 Anthoscopus minutus
ATAGGTAAAGGTTGTGCAGAAATGTTTTCCAGCTTTTTAAGGCAGGGCTACTCCAAACCAACTCCCTAAAAATATCTTAACACTGGGCACTAAATGTCTGCTGGAAAACTTAGGAGCTGGTGGTCACAGGGATCAGGAGTTGCTCTCTCTCTTCTGAAGGGCTCCATGCATTTCTGGCTGCTACTGGGAAAATCAGGAAATAGGTAAAGGTTGTGCAGAAATGTTTTCTAGCATTGTAAGGCAGGGCTGCTCCAAACCAAATCCCTAAAAAATCTATGGTGACAGCAGGGAATCCTGAGAGTATTTGGTGTGGTAAGGATGCATCAAAGATTTGACTCTGCCTGCTTCAAATTGGTCTAATACAGTTTTGGCCATGAGAAGTTTGTAGTGGAAATCAAATTGAAATGTTGTGGTTTACAGCAATCAGAATTTTTTGCTGGGATGCTTTGTGACTGAAATTTCCAACTATAATTTTTTTTAATTGCTGGTTTTAAAAGGATCCCTTTTCAGACGGATCTGCAGAGGTGTAAATGTTCCACCTACGAAATTTCCTTTTACTGACAGTGTTGTAAGAAGTTAAGAGTAAATAATTGCAGTTAAGAAGGGAAACAAAGCAGAAATTGTCCAGAGAAAAAGCAGATTGCAGGAAAAGCAAACAAAGGGGCTGGTTACCATGGGGTTCTTCAGTGACCAACAGCAAGCCAGGCCTTTCTTCTGATCCTGAGAAACCAATTCTCTGTAACCAACTGCTAAGAGATCCTGCAAGCACAGAGCACCAGCAAAACCTCAGTCCCACTTGGAGCTCAGCAGGATATTTCCAAAGGCACCTTTGTGTCAGGGCAAAGTCTGCAATAACAAAGCTGCTGCCCTATACGCTGCTCTAGAATTTTATTTTCATGTGCATTATTTCATGGAGTACAGGAGAATACTTCTCATTCTCCCTCTCAAGGTTAGCTGTAAAAGGAGCTGCAGAGAGCAGCTCAAGCTCCTTGGCTTTTAGCTTTCCACAGCCCAGGGGATTCCTTTCATTCCTTTCCACAGGCAGAAGTAAAAGCCAGCAGCAAGTCTTTAGCCTTCATTCAGCTCCACTGATTTTTCTTTTCTTTCACTCAACAAGAAGTTGGTGAAACTCCCATTTGAAACATAGCTGATTGTTTGCCCTGTATTCTAATTCTGATGTCTCTAAATGTGTCTAATTTTTTAATATCTGGAGATTGGGTGCATTAAAAGTATGGAATGGTCTTTATTTTTTTCTTTTTTCCCCTCACTGGGTTTCTGTATCTCATCCTCAGCTGCTTTTTACCTCTCCCACTCACTAGTTTTGTTTAGTAAAGTGAGTTCTGTTGGGAAACCAGAGCTTTACATGCCCAAATTAAAGAAGCTTTGGCTTCTCTGCTGTTATTGTGCATCTTATCCTTAAATTTTGAGGAATTCTGCTTTTTTTTGGGGAGGTTCCTGTTAGAGACAAAGACATGGTGTCTAAACCACCACAAATAAACTTGCTGCTTCCTTCAGCAGCAAGGGTTACATTTCAATTTCACAACAGACCAAGCCTATTTACATTGCTGTTCAGGGTATAAAAGTGCAGCAATTCCTGGAATTCTGGACCCACTCAGGCTGTGCTGATCCATGTGCAGGGAAAGCCTGACAGATTAAAGCACCAAGACTGTGGGATTGCACCCCACCTTTGAGATCCCTCCCAGCAGAGCAGCCCAGAGTGAGGAGTTTCTGGGCAGCCCCAGGTGCCTGTCCCAGTTTGGGAGCAGCTCAGGGAGGGTTTGAGGACTCACAGGATTCACTTTGTTCCAGGCCATGCTGCTCACGCTGTGCCCCCTGGTTAAATCACACCTGTAGGACCACAGCAGCTCCAGCCTGGCTCCTGCATCTTCTGCTGGGCTTTGATTTGCATCTGATGTTTCCTCCTTCTTCTCCTCATCCTCCTCCTGTTCATCCTCATCCTCGTCTTCTTCATCTTCTTCAGCGTCTGAGGTGACAGCTGGCTCTAAAATGCACAGGTGGAGAAATGTTTCATTTACCTCACCCCAGTAGGTCACACCTGAAGAAAATTTTGCCCTTTCAGCAAATATTTTGCAGGAAGAAAATTTGAAAAAATGTAGTATTACTTAAAAAAAATTTAAAAAGTGAAGATTTGTGGAATTAAGATATCCTAACTTCTAAAACTGTGACTAAAATTGGCTGGGGATGGAGCAGGCAGCTTTAATAATATTTAAAAAAGTGGACTCTGTGTGATTATGTGCATCCAGCTCCAAAAATGCTCTTAAACCAAAAATCTGGAGTTAAAACTCCTAAATTATATTTCACTGCACTTTGATTTACAAACCTTCAGCACAGAGGGGAAAAAACAAAGTCAGTGGATCCTGGGCTGACAAACTCAATTAAGTCATGCAAAAAAGGTAAACAATTAGTGGTGTTTGAAATGAAAACTCCTGAGCCACAGCATTATCAAAATGCAAGGGAGAATTGTAATTCTTTCCAATTTATCATTGCAACTGCAAACATTGATTTCTGAGCTGCAGAAATTGCTGCTTTTTGCCATGGTTCCCAGGCTGGCTGTTCCAAAGGACAATCCCAGGGCTTGGGATATCAACCAGGAGCAAACACACATCGAAAAATGACTTCAAGATATAAAGTGCCTCCAGAAAAGAAACACTTTTTGTAGCTTTTCCAGACAATTTCTGCTTGTTTCTTGTCCCTGAAGGACACGTGGAAGCAGCACATCAACAACCCAGCCTGGCTTAGACGAAGCAGAACCTCAGCAAGACCCAGCTTTGAGCTTGTCTGGTAAAGAACACACCCAATAATTAGAAATTTAAGATATAAAATCAGATCCTCTGGGATGATGCAGGTAGTGAGCATCATCCAAAGTGAGGAATTTCTGTGGGAAGTGCAGAATTTCTGGCTGGAAAGAGGGTGCTGAGCAAGGAACAAACCTGTAAGGACAGGG
Source organism: Anthoscopus minutus (assembly GCA_013399455.1). Taxonomy (NCBI): domain Eukaryota; kingdom Metazoa; phylum Chordata; class Aves; order Passeriformes; family Paridae; genus Anthoscopus; species Anthoscopus minutus. The sequence continues at coordinate 2,966 of VWYI01015304.1, forward strand.
ATCTGCCGATAAACTGCGAGTTTGGGTTGAAAAATGTTCTCCATGAGAATTCTCTCCATGACAACTAAATCCTGCTGCAGGTTTGCTGAAGTTAAGATGGCTTCTGAATGGCATTCCTTCTCCTCGTGGCTCCTGGCAGGAACAGCAGGCTCTGCAATGATTATGGAACAGCTTCAGTCACAGATTCACGGGATACTCCAAGCTGGACTGGATCCACAAAGATCATGGAGTCCAACAGGCCCATACTGCCTGATAAGAGATAAATGGGATAGAAATGCTTTCAACATGGTAAAATTCAACACAGAAAAATCAAGGGGTAAGAATTCTCCACCTGCAAAAAGCAGAGAGTTCAAAAAAATACTTCCACTATGATTTTTTTTTTCTCGCTCTATTTTCCTTTTCTTATAAATTTATCATCTTACCATCTTTTCTTATTATAATCTTCTCTCCTTTTTCAGATTCTTCTGGAATTTTTCACAAATGGTGCTTCACTTCTACTTTTTAAAGTGAGCAGCAGCAAACCTTGTCCCTGAGTATTTCTCTTTATTTAGGACCATTTCTGATGGCAGTGTGCAGACAAGTGCAGCCCTATCCAGCATCCTTTAGCAAACTCTCTTGCAGGTTCCAGGCAGTGTTTTTCAGGAAGTTTACCCCACAAACCCCAGGGATGTGCCTGGTTTAGGAGGATGAGAACAGAAAATGTTACCTGTGGCAGAAGGGACAGCCCCAGGCTGGCTGTGCTCCCCAGGTGTGGGAGATTTGCTGCTTTTCCCTGCTGGGGCTCTGGGCTCTTCTGTGCCTGCAGGTTCTGGTTCTGAGGCATTCAGTGAATTGTCCAAATCCCAGCAAGTCACCATCATCCCTGGGAATGAATTTCCCTGTCACACAGGGCTTTTGTGTTGGTACATTATTGCAAGGAGCTTCCTACACCCCAGCTGCTGGGCTGGGGGGATTTGGAACCAGCTCTGGTTCCAGCGTTGATATTTGAACTGGTTTGGCGTTTTTTTTTTTTTAATTTAATATTTTTATTTCATCTTTTAAGTGCTATCTTTTAGGAATTTACAGAAAAGGTTGCCTGTGCCTAGTAAGAGTCACTAAAGCAGATCAAATAACTTTAAAGTTCCTCCTGTGGTGTGAGTGCTGTAGCACCATCAGGGATTTTTGGGGTGTTCCCCTTTGAGCAGGGCCAGCTCCCACCCAAAACTTGCCTTGATGTGCTCAGGGGTAAGAATGAGCCCTGCTGATGCTCCAGGCACACAAAAAAAAGTGAAAAATACCTTTACAGAACAGATCATTATCTACTTTTGAGGTTTATTCCCTCATTTTATATACACTAACACAAATGAGAAGTGTTTGGAACAGCGTTCCCCATCATTTTTTTGGCCTCTTACACACAAAAAGAACATTCTCTGGGAGTTAACAATTGTATTGCAATAGATTCAGTGTTCCAGCTCTAAATTCAAGATTTAGAAGGGGCAGAAAAGGCCACCACAACCCACAATGTCCTGTGTGAACCCAAAGCTCTGCAAGTGGAAAGCTGAGGAAATATCTCCTGCTTAGAGATGGAAGTGAAAAAAAAAAAATATCCCTTTATTGTCTCCTGCCCAGGTTTACCTTTTTCTACCATGGTGATTGCTTCACACTGCACTTCCTTGGTCTTGGCAGCTCCAGAGAAAGTTTGCACCATTTTTTCTTCAAAGTACTCACTGCCAATTTTAGCCTCGCAAATCTTTGCATAAATCTTATTCCTCTCCCTAGAAAGCAAAGGAAACACTGGCTGGAGACTCCCTGGAAATATTCTGTCTGGAATTCTCAGCTTTCCCATGTCTTAAATTTCCTGCTTTTTGGATTGCTGGATGTTGTTTCAGCCTTTGCATCATTCAGCAGCAATTTCTGATCTTTGTGGTGCTGCTCTAAAACAGGAATGGCCAAAAAAAAAAGCAAAATTCCCTCTTCCAGCTGCCTGTGAGCTTTGGGGGAATTCAGAGCTCAGAGCCCTCAGCACTTGGGAGTGAAAGGCAGAGCATCAAGAGACAAAAAGGAAATTTCTCCTTTCCTGTTTTCAGCATTTCCACCAAAGTTCTGGCAGTCCAGGGATAACCAAGGGGAGCTGCCTGCTGTGTTTAATTCTTCTTAATTCATAAATAATTAGAAGCTACACACAAGAATCAATGCAACAGTTTGAAATGCCTTCTTTTCATGAAAATCAAATTATCACTCCCCTTCACGCTTGGATTTTCCTAACCTGCCATCATTTTTCAGTGGAAGGGAGGAAGAATTCCACCAAGACCATGGGGCTGTAAGAACTGGAGGTTTTGCACTCAGAGAAATGCCAGCTGACTTACAGAACTCTCCCAGCTTCCTCTGCCTCCGTGGACACCAGAGAAGTTGGCAGATCCAACATCCAGAGCGTGTCTGTCTCTGAGAGGAAAATATCCACTCTCTGCTCCAGCTCTGCTTCTGTCAGTGCTGCTTCCCCTTCCTCCTCCCCTGCAACACCAGGGGAACAAACAACACCTTTGCTGCTCTAAAGTCATTCAAAAACTCATTCTGGAATGCCCTGGGCTGGCTCAGGGTCTCACAAATCCCAGAGGATCTGATTTTATATCTTAAATTTCTAATTATTGGGTGTGTTCTTTACCAGACAAGCTCAAAGCTGGGTCTTGCTGAGGTTCTGCTTCGTCTAAGCCAGGCTGGGTTGTTGATGTGCTGCTTCCACGTGTCCTTCAGGGACAAGAAACAAGCAGAAATTGTCTGGAAAAGCTACAAAAAGTGTTTCTTTTCTGGAGGCACTTTATATCTTGAAGTCATTTTTCGATGTGTGTTTGCTCCTGGTTGATATCCCAAGCCCTGGGATTGTCCTTTGGAACAGCCAGCCTGGGAACCATGGCAAAAAGCAGCAATTTCTGCAGCTCAGAAATCAATGTTTGCAGTTGCAATGATAAANTACCTTGCTTAAGTATTATTAAAGCTGAGAATTCTTATTATGTTAAACATATTTTGGTAGTTTGACTGATATTTTAATATTTTAATTTGATATTTTAATTTCTGCATTTTATAATTTTGCATAAAATGCTGTCTGCACTTAGTAAATATCACGAGAACTTTAAAAAGTTTAAAACTTCTCTTGCCTGGGTACAGCAGCATTTGGGTCTGGCTGGAAGAGGGGATGAGGTGTCACATTCTTCCCTTCAGCATCAAAAACCTGAAGAAAAATTGAAATAATCAGGATAATTTCCTTGTGTTCCCACCTCAGGAATAGGGAGGACCCTTGGAAGGGCTTTGCATTCCTGCTTGCCCCAGATTGCTGGGATTCTTTGGGAAAAGCCATATTCCTGACACTGACAGAGCCACTTCTGCTTCTCCCTGTGGCTTTTCCAGCTCATTTATTCCATAACGACCACCTAGGGTGAATTATTGATTCTGATTAATCCAGTCCAATTAACAGAGCAGCCAAATAAATCAGATGAACAATTACACGTCCTTTTCACGAGAGTGTTTGAAGTGTTTTAGTGCAGGCAGGTGGTTTAAGGTGCTCAAATGATTCCCAGGTTCCGTTTGGGGAATGTTCTGGATTTTGGGTGAAGGCAGGAGCTGCTCCAGTGACAAATCTCAGATTGGAAATGTGAATTATTGTCAAGCTGGGGCTGCCCCATCCCTGGAAGTGTCCAAGGCCAGCTTGGAGCACCCTGGGATGGTGGGAGCTCCCTGCCCTTGGGAATGGGATGAGCTTGGAAGTGCAACCCAACTATTCCTGGGCTCCATGGTTCTTCCCACAGGTGGATTTGGGGCTGTTCCCACCTTTCCCAACCCAGCCATTCCAGGGGTTCTATGATCCTTCCCACAGATGGATTTGAGGCTGTTCCCCCCTTTCCCAACCCAGCCATTCCAGGGGTTCTATGATCCTTCCCACAGATGGATTTGAGGCTGTTCCCCCCTTTCCCAACCCAGCCATTCCAGGGGTTCTATGATCCTTCCCACAGATGGATTTGAGGCTGTTCCCCCCTTTCCCAACCCAGCCATTCCAGGGGTTCTATGATCCTTCCCACAGATGGATTTGAGGCTGTTCCCCCCTTTCCCAACCCAGCCATTCCAGGGGTTCTATGATCCTTCCCACAGATGGATTTGAGGCTGTTCCCCCCTTTCCCAACCCAGCCATTCCAGGGGTTCTATGATCCTTCCCACAGATGGATTTGAGGCTGTTCCCCCCTTTCCCAACCCAGCCATTCCAGGGGTTCTATGATCCTTCCCACAGATGGATTTGAGGCTGTTCCCCCCTTTCCCAACCCAGCCATTCCAGGGGTTCTATGATCCTTCCCACAGATGGATTTGAGGCTGTTCCCCCCTTTCCCAACCCAGCCATTCCAGGGGTTCTATGATCCTTCCCACAGATGGATTTGAGGCTGTTCCCCCCTTTCCCAACCCAGCCATTCCAGGGGTTCTATGATCCTTCCCACAGATGGATTTGAGGCTGTTCCCCCCTTTCCCAACCCAGCCATTCCAGGGGTTCTATGATCCTTCCCACAGATGGATTTGAGGCTGTTCCCCCCTTTCCCAACCCAGCCATTCCAGGGGTTCTATGATCCTTCCCACAGATGGATTTGAGGCTGTTCCCCCCTTTCCCAACCCAGCCATTCCAGGGGTTCTATGATCCTTCCCACAGATGGATTTGAGGCTGTTCCCCCCTTTCCCAACCCAGCCATTCCAGGGGTTCTATGATCCTTCCCACAGATGGATTTGAGGCTGTTCCCCCCTTTCCCAACCCAGCCATTCCAGGGGTTCTATGATCCTTCCCACAGATGGATTTGAGGCTGTTCCCCCCTTTCCCAACCCAGCCATTCCAGGGGTTCTATGATCCTTCCCACAGATGGATTTGAGGCTGTTCCCCCCTTTCCCAACCCAGCCATTCCAGGGGTTCTATGATCCTTCCCACAGATGGATTTGAGGCTGTTCCCCCCTTTCCCAACCCAGCCATTCCAGGGGTTCTATGATCCTTCCCACAGATGGATTTGAGGCTGTTCCCCCCTTTCCCAACCCAGCCATTCCAGGGGTTCTATGATCCTTCCCACAGGTGGATTTGGGGCTGTTCCCACCTTTCCCAAGGGTGCTCCTGGATCACCCCACCTGCACAGCTCCCTGGCTGCCCACCAGGACCCCTTTCCATTTGGGTTTTCCCTGGGAAGCTGTGGAAGTTCTCCGGGAATTTGGGGCTTTGGTGGCTCCAGCAAATCCAGCTGCTGCTCCTGCTCCCAGCCCTGCCCTGCAATCACCACATTATAATATTTATATTCATAAAATATCAAATTAAAGATTTGAGCATTTGTTTCTTGTCATTCCAAATTTGTTGTAATGGATTATATGTTAACAATTGTTGTAAAGGATGTAAGCCATTGGTAGGAAAGGATTTTTATCATATTATCTATTGCCAATTATTTTAAAGTATTTTAACCATTTCTAATAAAGGATTCTTACAATTTCTAATGTATTATAGTTTATTACAAAATACCAATTATTTAAAAATATTTTAAGCATTTCTAATAGATGATTCTTATAATTTATTATATATCACCATGTATTTTAAAGGATGTAAACCTCTTATAATAAAGGATTTTTACTATTTTTTTATATCATTTATTACACATTACCAGTTAGGAAGGATTTAAGCTATTTCTAATAAAGGATTCTTATAATTCTTATAATTATAATACATTGCCAATTATTTTAAGCGGAATAAACCACTTCATAATCCATATAGTAATATAATAACATTCATTAATATAATAAATTATGTTGTTAAATATAATAACACGAATTCATCATAAACTATTATATATTATGACATATTATAGAATGTAATTTGTTACATATTATCATTTATGTAATGACAATATGTAACAATAAAATTATTTTAAGGGATGTAAACCATTTCTAATATAAGATTGTGGGATTGTAGCCATTTATTGATTATAATTTATTATATACTAGAATTCATCATATAGTAATAATTATTTCAAAGGATTTTAACCATTTATAAGAAATGACTGCAGCCATTTATTATAGTTTATTGAACAGAATAATTAATTGCATAGTACCAATTATTGTAAACGATTTTGGCCATTTATTCAAAGGGCTTTTGACTATTTATCTGTTATAAACTTCTTATGTCTTGCAATTTATTATAATTTATTATGAATAATATAATTTACTATGTAGTACAATTTATTATCTGTTACCATTAATTTAAATATGTAAACCTTTTATAACAGAGTCTTTTTACCATTGATTTATTATGAATTACATATTATAATTCATTGAATGTTGCCCTTTAAGGGACATAAACAATTCATAATTAAAAATTTAAGCCATTTATGTAATTTGTCAAATATAACTCATTATTACAGAATATAATTTATTATATATTATAACTTATTACGCATTACTAAGCATTTTAAGGGATGCAATCCATTTATAATAGAGGAATTTTTCCCAGTCATTAATTATAATTAACGATCTATCAGAATTGATTTTGTATGATAATTTATCATCTATTCCCAGGCATTTCAAAGGCTTTGAAGCCTTTTAATTTCAATAACGTTGGGGCTTTAGGCCGATCCGGTCTCACTCACGGCGGAGGCCGCGGCCCGGCGGGGCCCGGCATGGCGTCGCTCGGTTACCGTGACAACGCAGCCCAAGACGCGGCGCGGTGATTGGCCGCCAGCAAGGTTGCCGCTGATTGGTCGTTGCGCGGCGCGCGGGCTGCGCTGTGCTCGCGGCCGCAGCCTCGGGCCGTCCCAGGGCCGCTGTTCGGGTCCCGCCCCCGCCCCGTGTCACCGAACCAGCGCTGCCCGCGCCCGCCGCGACACCGCCCCGCCGGCGCCTCGGCCTTCCCGCGGGGCTGCAGCGCCTCGTTCGGGGGGGATTCACCCCTGAGTCAGCAAAGTCACGCCTGCCGGTTCTTTCGGCACCGCCCGCGGGGAGCGTGTGAGGGTTGGGGATGCGGCTCCTCGGCGGAGGCGCCGGGCGTGCGTGAGCCGCGCGGCTCTGAAGGAGCACGGCCGAGGCGTTTAACACAAGCCAGGGCCGCGGTGTCCTCACTGTGACACAGCCGCGATGCCCGACGTGCGCGCCGGGCGCTGCCCCGCGCCGGCCCGCGGACAGCGCTGAGCCGGGCAGGTGAGGCACTGGGGCTGCAGGGAGGACACGGTGAATTACTGCTGCTTCCGGATCTTTTCTCTGTTTAATGGGGTGGTTTTTCGGGTTTTGTGTTTAACCTAGAGCTGTTACTGTGTCACCCAAGAGCCTCACGCCCAGCAAGAGCCCCCGTTCCCCGAGGACACCCCGTTCGCCTCACGGCCGATGAGATACTCCCCGCGCCTCTGCGGCTCCCCGCGTGAGTACGGCGGCCGCGGCCGGGCCGGTGGAGGGGGAGCGGCACCGCGGAGCGGGGCGATGATGCGGAGTCGGTGGCGGCGGCGGGCGGGGCCGGAGGGGACTCGGGACCGTGAGGGGCCTCGGCCAGCGGAGCCCCAGCTCCGGCCGGGGCGTGGCCTGGGCTCTGAATGAGAGAAGGGGCGTGGCTTGCGCGTGATTGCCGTGCGAGGGGGCGCGGCTTGCTCATTGGCTGACACGTGAGGGGGCGTGGCTTGCTCCGAATAACATATATGGGCATGAGGGACCGCGGTGGCCGCGCCTCGGCGGCGTGGGGGCGTGGCGCTGCATTTTGATTGACAGGCGGGCCCTGTGGTTTCGGTGACACACGGGGGTGTGGCCTTTGCGCTGATTGGCAGGCGGTGGGCAGCGGTGTGCGCTTTGATTGATATGTAAGGAGGTGGCCTTAGACTTTGAGTGACAGATGGGGCCTTGCCTGTGCCTTGAGTGACAGGAGAGGGCGTGGCCAATACCCCAAGTGACAGGAAGGGGGTGTGGTGTTCACCATGACTGACAGGTTGGACCAGCGCTATATGACATGCCAGGGGGCGTGTTCTCTTGTTGACTGGCATTTTGGTGGGCGTGGCCTCCCCTGACTGACAGCCGCCGCACACACCCTGCCCGCTTCCCGCGGTGCGCGGTGACGTCGTGCGTAACGTGGCCACGCCCCTCCCGCCCCGCCGCCGCTCCCGGTCCCGTCCCCGCTTCTCCCGCCGCTCCCACC
>VWYI01015307.1:0-92338 GCA_013399455.1 Anthoscopus minutus
ACATTGTTAGAATTTGCAAGTCAAGATAAATTATATCTACTTGTGTTCCTCTCCAAATATCTGTGGTTTCCAGTGGGGTTCTGTAGCTGCAGGATCAAGTCCAGGGAGGTCTGGTGACCAGCATGAGACACAACGAGACAGGTCTCTGCTTGTTTAAGCTCAAAGATCCATTTATTGGGGTGACACCAATACAGGAACAAACTCAGCTTAATCCAGAGGCAGAGAACCTCGAACAGGGGCAGGGTGGTGGGATTTATAGAGCAAGGGTGGAGTTTTACCTTTCTCGGGCTTAGAGAATACCTCCCCCAAGGCAGAGGTGTGGAGTCCACTCTTCCAGGGACTCAAAGCCATGCCTCTTCAAATACCTGCCTCTTTGGCAGGGGCAATCCACAGTCTCCTTCCTGAGTTTTTGTGAGGTTGGAAAAATAAAAATTACACACAGAGAAAATATAAAGATCAATTAAAAGGGTACCATACATTTATAGCACTGATACCTAGGTAGTTTTTAAAAGGTTCTTTAGTGGTTGGTTATGAAAATAGTTTCGGACTATTTCAATGGTTATAAAGGACTGTTCCTTTTTCTGCATTTCCCAAGGTCATGGTTTGTTCTTTTTTCCCTTAGATAAAAATCAATCCTCACGAATGGCTCCTGCTATTAGAGGTATATTGCCTATTTTAGTTAGTAGTTCAGCTACTTCTTGCTTTTCCTTTTTAAAACTCTCAAATTAATATTATCCAGCCGCAGGGATTTTCTACCATTAACTTTATCTAGATGCTAAAATGTCTCATGTTCAGAGGCCACTTTCTCTGACAATGCTTCATCTGTAAGAATTAACCTTGAGTTAGAAATGTCTGCCTCATACTTATTAGTAAAGACTGATTACAAAGAATTCATGTAATTTCTCCACAATCTCTTTGTCAGTTTTAATTACAACTTTAGTGGTCCATTTGACCCAAGCACTTATTTAGCCTATTCTTCCTGATACAGTTAAAAAATTTCTTACCATTTGTTTTAATGTGTTTTGACTATTAGCCTTTCAAAAACATTTGTCATCAAAAATTATAATTCATTGTATCAAGAGATTATTTTTTTCTCATGAGAACTCCAGCTGTTTGATAGAAAACTGATATTCCTTTTTCCTTTTGTGTAACTTTCTTAAAAGGAGTGCTAAGCAGGCAGTGTCTAAGAGACACTGACCACAATGACATTTTTTGTCCAGGGCACTACTAGGATAGATTTTTGGGACTGAAAACACAATCATTACTTAGAAGAAAGAGATCCTTTTTGTCCACACTATCCAGGATGATGTATCAGCACTAAGATATGTACTGGATCCCATTGGAATCTACCTGCAGAATACCCTGTGAAATCTGGCTTTGTCTAAGTGCACAAGTCATGTCTCCATTTGATTAATCTTCTTGTTTTCCCTTTCCTAATTAATTATTTTGTACAGCTTTAGAATCAACTCTTTTCTTTTGAGTTTGTGTATTATAACAGAAGAGACAATTATTTACTGCATTTGGTCATTCCATGTTCTATGGTAACTTTTAAATCCTTTGCCCAAAGAAGTGATCTGAGTGGCCCCTGTACACACCCAGTACTGTCTTCAAGTCTGATAGGTTTTAAGAGAGAAATTCTGAATTGTTAACAGATATTGCATAAAAGGAGTAAACCCCATCTTTTCTGTAAATTTAACTATCGCAGAATAGCCTGAATAAAGCTGGAGTTTTTTTTATTTATTTCCTGCATGAAATTGTACCTTAGTCAGCATTTCTGAGAAATGGAGATTCCCAAGCCATTCCTACTTTGCCATAATTGCACACCATTGAATAAGGTTTCATAATAGTTTTTGAAACTTCTTAATTGTGCAATATAATTATGTAGTTTAAGGTATTCTAAGATTTTTTTCTTTTCAAAATTAGAATGCTGAGACATTCCTGTTTCCAGAACTGCTTGTCGTGTCCCTAAACACAGACACATAATACATATGTATAATAGCATAATGCCTACACTACCTATTTAAGAAAACATCATCCCTACATAAGGGATTCCACAAGGACAGTTTTTATTTAAAAATAGTTGCCCTGCAGCTCTTGATGTTTTGGGTTTTTTCCCCTTCATGCAGCACACATAATTTATTATGTTCAAGTTTTAATGTGTCCCAAGGTTGTTGTCAGTTTTAAGAAGAAATTTTTGAAATACTCAAGGTCAATGATTATAATTTTAGTCCTATTCTGGTTATTTAGTCTCTATTGTGTCACCACAGAAGATGTCTGTGTATTTGAGATTTGAATATTCATGCTCCTATGCTTACAAGTAAAGACAGTTTACGTATGAAAACAGCCCAGTGAAATAATTTAAATTTTAGTTAAGAACTGCATCTTATTGATAGCTACTGAGATGCCAAGACCTATAATTTTATATATGAGTAAGTCTGACCTAGCTGCTTAAAGGAAATGGAATGGGAGCCATTCTTTGGCAGGAGCTAAAGATTGTGGTGGCTGAGCTTGCCTTTCCATGTCCCCAGGTGGAAAAACAGGTATCAAGTGTTTGAATGAGCCTCAGAGGCACAAAAAGCCTTTACAGGCTCTTTTCTTGACTGGTTTCTTCCCAAGAAGGTGAAAATGTGAATTGGTATCTTATCCATCCTTTTAGATCATCAGTCCCAAATATGTTGTTAGCTGGGGTCCAATTCTGCCACCCCTTTGAGCAGTACCTTAGCACATACACAGAACTGTTGAATTCATTGTAATTGTGCAGTAAAGAACTAATCAGATTGAATAACGGCAGCAGAATAGAGCCCTCGGTAATAAGAATTAATCATACCAGATTTTGAAACTGATTTTTTCATTGTACAGCTAAGCTGAGAGAACAGATGAAAGTAAAAGAGACAATTCTCAGGAGCATAGTTACTGATAAATAATTACAACAAGGACATTATAATTATTTAATTAAAATTTGTGCATGGGGAGAGATTATGAGTCTTTCAGCTTGCTGCCTCATTTAGATGATACTAGTCATTAACCAATTTTGCTGTAGTCAGCTACTAAATGTCCACACAGCCTGCCTTGTTTTTTAAAACTCTTCAATCAGCAAAACTGGCTGCATGCACTGTGTAATGCTACTGAAGAATAAAGTGCCACACTTAGTAATATAATTAAAGGCAGTCTCGACTTTTTAAAGGAACCTTGTATTAACCAAGATTATCAAATAAAGAGGAACAAAATAGTGTTTATCTCTGCTTTTGAAGTTATTAATTAGCAACCCACACAGAGAGCACTGTGGAGTTGACAGTGGGGCTATAATTCTTCCTACTGAAGTTACTTTGTTTGTTCCCTTACTATCATTTTCTACTGGCTTTTTTTTTTCTGGGAATATAAACACCATAGACATATAATGTGTCAGAAAAATGGTACGTACACCACAATAAAGTACATGTTTTCAAGATTGTCTTCCCCAGTGGTTCCTTTAGATCTACTAATTTTCTAGTTCAAGGCTGTCTTTAGGAGAGATTTCCCAGCACGTCTTTCTGTAGCTTGCTGCCTGAATTTACACCCTTAAAGCAGGCAGTTTGCAACCAGCTGTATCATTCTTCCAACTGGCAGATATTTTATTTCTTCCTGTGTTTTCCCTCAGTTTCCAGCTGGTAGGTATTCTAACACCTCTAATGTTTTCCCTCAGTTTTTATCTTCCCATTGCCAAACAGATGGCAGGTTCTCACATTTACACAACAAATCCTAATGTTCTTTCAGTTATACCAATACACAATAGGAGTGACACTTCTGCAACTGAGAGATACAGGCTGTGTAAAATAGGTATTTGCAATGGAAAAAATGAGGCCCACAAACACACGATGTGAATATAGAAAATACATGGAATTTAATATGACTCATAGAATTTAACTTGACTAAAAGTAAAAAAGAACTTCAGAAATTATTGTAAAATTACTGTAGAATGGTGTCACTTATCTGTGCCCTTTTTGTTGTGGGTTTAGCACTACTTTGACACTTTCTGTTTACCTTATGTTCTAGAACACCTTCCAATATGAACTTATATACTCTATTAATGCAGTAATGTGGAAATTAAACCCTTTAAGTCTGTAATGCAGAAGAGTGCTGAAAGTAAAAGTGTAAAATTATTTTGGATTTTTAGGGGAAGCAGCACATCCAGAACAAAACCAACAGATCCATTAGCCACCTGACTCTGAGAATTTTTTATATGGAATCATCCCTCATGGGCAGCTTCAGTTTCCTGAGCTGAAAGACTAACATGCTAAGGTAAAAAGCAAGAAAAAATGAGAATGTGAACCACAAAAGAATCCATTTAAATCTCATGGATCAGGTTCTTCCTAGAAATGCTTAGCCAGTAAGCATGAAACAAACTGTTTTGACTCTGAAGTGAACAAGATGAGAAATAAAGCAAAACAGCTCAGAGAAATTTCAGTGTCCAGGTATTCAACAGGGAAACAGAAAAAAAAAAGACTTTCAAATTCTTCTGTATTTGAGTAATAGCTGATCCATGATAGTCAAATATCAGAACAATTGTTTGATAACAATCAAGAATAATTGTACTTATTCAACTGATATTAGAGAGATAAAGCCTCTTCAGTTTTTTTCCTGTTTTCTCAAAGTGTTTTTTGATTGGGGCGCTTGCAAAATTGAAGCCACCTTTCCCCTTTCCAGGCATGAAGAAATCACACCTATGAAAAAGCTTTGATTGTAACATATCACAGAGTTGTTTAAGTTGGAAAAGACCTCTAAGATAATTGAATCTAACCTTTAATCCAGCTCTGCCAAGTCGATCACTACACCATGTCCACAAGCCTTCAAAATACCACTGCCCAGATTTTTTCTTACCCTCCCTAAAAATTAAGGGGCTTTTTACTCAGCTGTACTCTAGAATAATGAACCATGTGGTATGAACCATATCCTCTAACATGCTCAGTATTAAGGGCAAGTGTTGAAGAGAACCCTCATTTACTCTGAGTTCACTGTTTCTCCTCAAGAACTGACTTTAATACCTTCTGAACCGACAAAAAAGAGTAATGTTTTGTTTCCCCTGAAACAATTTGTCAAATTATCTATTAATTGTTCTAAATCAGCACTTATTATTTTCATTTTGACATTGCCAACACAGTTGATCAAACTTTCTATATAAATAAAACCAACTCTATAATGAGTACCAGGCTGCTAAAGGAGAAAGGAGTTCTGCAATTGTATAATCTGGCACTTCTAAACTCAAGTTTTTTCCCTGACAACTTGACCTAATTTCTTGAACATCTTGTTTCATAACAGTAGAGGACTTAGTGGCAATAAATTATACAGTGCAGTGATTTTTGGGCTTTTTCTGATAAATTTTACTAATTCCTTTGTATGTAAATCTTCCCTGCATAGAGGTCACTTGAAGGTGCATCCTAAATGAAGATCTTTGATTTCTCCTATCTGAGCCATATAATTAATTTTCTGCTGATTATTTTTTAAATTTGGCTAAGAATGAAGAGTTTTCAGCTGTTTATAAAGGAAAGTTATGTATACTTCAGAGCACAGTTTTTGTTACTTGAACTAAATGTACTCAGTTTCAATTTATCACACACTGTGTTTTATCATCACACTCTATCCAGTCTTCTCATGAGTGATTTTTAATGCAGGAAGAACGCTTGTAAGAACAGAGAATGCATCTGTGTATGAACTTGCATGAACAGTATTTGTTTGGGTGATCTAATATTCTTCTTGGACAAGTGCTTGATTTAAAGGATATCATGGGCCCAATTGTAAGATCTTCACAATCCCCTATGGAAATGCCAAACGATGAGGACAATGTTTCAGGCTGTGCATTCATCATGTACTGAACCCTATTGACAGAAGATGCCATTTCTCTTCATAATGCAATTTTCAGAACCTTTTTTGAGATATACAAGTCCTCAGAAACTAAGTCTCACTTTCAAAACACCATAGGAAACAGTGACACAAGCCTTCTCTTTTTTTTTAAACTCAGACATTCATAATTCAAATTCACATTATGTCCTAAGGAAACATATTATTCAAGTTATGACAGAGGGCAATGGAACATTTTGATTCCATCTGTGTAGACTGGTTATATATTCTTGGAGCCAGAGAAAGTGTAACTTTATATACTTGTGACTTAGTGGTTAGGACACTAAGTGCCCAAGGACATTAGAAGCTGACATCAGAGGTGGAGAAAACTGTTATAATGAGTATTTCTCCTAAAGATATCTGACAATCCAGTGGTTACAAAAGTGTCTTGGGAAATGAAAGTTCATATCCCCTTAGACAAATCTGAGTGTATGTTTCCCACAATGGCAAATGACTACAGAAACCACTGAGCTTTTGGGAAGACCATTTCAAGCAGGATATTTTTTTCAGAGTCATATTCATTAGATTTGATCTAGCAGTGTCTAATAAATCATGTACTGAAGAGATGAATGGAGAATCATTCATGGACCAGGCTTGAAAGGTCAGACTGCACTACAGCTGGTCATGGTCAGGAGCAGAACAGTAAACACAGGAAATTCTACTGGAGGAACACAGTATTTGTAATTCTCATACTTCCCAGGTTATTGAGCACCCTAGAAGAAAAAGAGAAAGGGGACCTAGAGCTTCATTTTGCCTTTACAAAAGGCAAACATTCTTTTTCTGATCTGGCCATTAAAACTTTGCCTTAAAGAAATGGATGTATGTAGTAACATTGGTGAGAAACCTGACCAGAAAACAAATAAACCAAACCTTTTTTAGGAAAATTATCACTCTTGCATGAAAGCTGAGATAGCAGTGCTGCTGCCAGTAGATTAATTAGCAGAGAAATGTTTATTGAGTTTATTTTGATTTAGAAAGATATCACATTTAATTTAGGCTCACAAAGGCCATGAGTTATTTCTTTTTATAATAGACTAGCTGATAACAAATTGTTGCTGATGATACACTGATAACTCACGGAAGAGACGCTAAAATATCTGCCAGTTCCCTAGCTATTCCAGATATCTGCTCAGAAGTCCTCTCCATTTTACTGTAGAGAAATCACTTTTCTGGATTTCTCTGAAGACATTGTACTTCAGAGGCATTTCTGGTTCTTAATGTAAAGTATCTATCGGAATGCTTGAGAAATATGCTAAGATAAAAATAAAAATTCTATAAAAATTTTTTAGCTTCAGATTCTACTCAGATATCTTCTTCCTTTGCGGTGAATTCCTATGTTATTTCCTCTTTCCCCAGCTGGCAGTCTAGACTACATGCCCATCCAAGTCAGTCACATGCAGCAAGCCATCACTGCTGTGTAAACTCATTCAGCCCCTTGGCCACAGCAGTGCTCCTGTGTTGGAGACACACACGTGAGACAAAACGCGCCTTGCTGTGAGCAGGCAACATGCCACGGCACAGGGCAGTGAGAGCTGAATAACCAGAGCTGGACTGTGTAACACCACTGACATGTGAAATGTGACTGAGCAGAACCAGCCACACTGTATTTGTCCCACTTCATCTGATCTACCTTCATCATGCAGAGCACAGACAAAGTTTCACATCCTGCCTGCATCTTGTGTGAGAAAAGCACAGAACACTCTTCCCCTCCAGTTTATTGCATTCCTGAGGTGGGTTTGCTTCACAGTATTACTGATGTTCTCTTATTTGAAAATACACAAGTGGCCAGTGAAAGTGCAGCCCTTTTGGGCACCAATCCAAAGCGATATCCAGCCTCCTGTTCACTTCCCAGGGGGGAATGCCAGAGTCATTAAAATTAGTCACACATACAAGATGAGTGGATAAGAGTGAGAAAAAAGGTAAAGAAAATGAATTTATGGAAAGAAAAGTATGGCTAGACAGTGAAAATTAAACAGAGAGAAGAATAATCATTATTATGCAGCTTGGCAGCATGAGTGACCAGAAAACACAATTATCTGAGTGGCATTCAAGCTCTCTAACTAGAGGATGGCAGTGGTAGTGATCCACTGAATGTCTTTGACCATCTGGTTTCAAGAGCCTCTGGACTCCAGGCAGATAACTTTTCCAGGGTTAAGTAAATTGAGAGGAAGATGAAGGAACATTATTGAAAATATATTCTCCAATATAATTGTCTCTACCTTAATATCTGCATGGTCAAACTTCAAGAAAAATTATGGATGCTGGAGATGGAATTCTACTACTGATTATTAGACTGCATGGTCTTTGTTTACTGTGCTTGAGTATGTAACAATTTACATCTGACTATCAGTCCCACTTTTCTTAACAAACTGTGAAGGAAACATACAAGGGGATACTAGACACAAGGGAATATTGCTTGGAAGTCTAAGGAGGAAACCGAAGCTTTGCAAGTAGGAATCTTGCAGATATGTGAGGAAGTCTGTGACATGGGAGTGCTCAATATGATGATGATGGGAACTGGATAAGAAAATTTTTTTTAAAATTTAATCACCTCTTCCTAGTGGAGGGCTGGATTTATGCTGAAATAGATCTCTTCCATTGCACTTTTTTTCGCTAGTATTTAATTTCTATTTTTGCTTTTGACCTGTTCATAGTAAGCAACTCTTGTATCATTCCTATTGAATAATCTGTATTGGTGACCAGATTTGAAATTTTCCTGGGTATTTTCAGTGTGTCTTCCCTACATCACACCCCAGACATCCTCTTGCTTCTTCACATCTGTAGAAAAAGAAGGAACTGCTTTGTTGTTAGAGAAAAGCCTCTGAACTTCTTCCACTGTATAATGTGGAAAACATCAGATGGATAAAAGATCCCTGGAAGAAACAGCTCATTGCCACTGCTCAATGATGTGTAAAGGAATATACATTTACAGAGAGAATATTTGTACTGTCAGTAAAGTCTCTAGTCAGAAACACCCCAATACTTTTTTAATGAATGCACGTGGTTAGAATTAGTCAGTTCATGGGACTAAACTTCACATATAGCAGATCCTTCACAGTAAAGATCTGAACATGGGTACTTCGTATATCAGGAAAAGTTAGTCTGCCGTGACAGCTGTATCACTTAAACCCTAGTACCTTCATACTCAACATACTGTGCCCCTTCTAATAAGATTTTGCTGGTGTCACAAAATTACAGGCCTGAAAAGAAGAAGATAGAGCCTGCCAAGAGCAAAGAACATCAGTGATTCTAGAAATGCATTTCCTTTTCATTTTCTACCTTATTGCATTAATAATTTTATCAAGGTTCTTTATTTTTTTGAACCTTCATTTCCTCAATATAAACTATGACAAAAACTGCAGAGTGTAGAACACCCCAGGACATAAGGAAGCAATCATGAAAGGAAAGGAAAGCAATGCACCAAAGCAATTGCAGCAAGGGGCTGGGCAGTCCAGGGAGGAAGCCTGTGCCGCTGAGAGGGAAATGTGTCCATGGCCTTCACCTGAGCATGTAATTATTGTCATTTGGCAATGGCAACTAAACTTTGTTCACACACTGGCAAGACAATTGTTTAGGCTTCTTATTTCAAGTTTCTAGATGATTACTGTATTACCCATTATATTTGGAGCCTCGATTTACACAGTCTTTATGCACGCATGGAAGCTTATTAAAATTAATTTTTTCCCTAAGGATTTCTTCATTCTACTTTTTCACACACGCTCTTCAGGAGAGAAATGGCTCTTCCAAACTCATGCTTTTTGTCATAATAATTGGTTTACACCTCTTGGCAACTTTTCACACTGTGTGTAAAGTACTGTTTCAGGGATCATTATGAGGCAGTATTTTCATCACAGTAAAAATCATAATAAATACCTTAATATTGTTTTTAATGTTAATCATGCTGTCTTATTTATAGAGAAGCATAACTGTAAATGCAATCATACACAAACAAGCAAACAAATTTTGTAAAGCACTCTAAGAACTTAAGTGATAAGGTTATTATATTACAATTATTAAATGATATATATAATTCTGATTGACAATAGGGCACAATAAAATAACTTATATTGCATAGACAGGAAAAAAAATTAGTTTTTAAAGAAACCTTAAATTCTTGTGAGAAGTTAATCGTAAAGTGGAATAAAATTGTACATCACAAGTCATTAGACCTGCACATTCCTGAATTATTTTTATGATACAATACTTCTTTCTGTTTAAATGAATATTTCATTTCTTCTTTTAGGAAAAATGAGAACTCAAGAGTTAAATTGCTCACATAAAGCTCTTGCTTTGATTGCACAGTATGCATTTATAGGCTACTGAACAGAACAGTAACAGAAAGATCTACTGGGCAGTTCCTGCTGTTTTTCAGGTGGGGGAGCCTGTGTTGTCATCAAGCCTCATCTACAAAAGTGAGAAGCATCTAGAATTTTTCCTCCAGAACAGCTTAAGGATCAAAGTACCTCCAATTTTTTCAATTTCATTGTGACTGAAACTGTTTTTTTCACAATTACCACCTGCAGTACACATTACAAGAGCATTCAGCAAAGGAGGTGTTATATGCACTTGCTTGTTTTGTAGTTAAGAGTTGTTGTGCCAAAACATGCTGCTCAAAAGCAGGCAGTGCTATCGACCAGTGGAAGCTGTACACAGCAAATGGCTTCCATGTGCAGCTCTGGAT
This sequence comes from Anthoscopus minutus, assembly GCA_013399455.1. Classification (NCBI taxonomy): domain Eukaryota; kingdom Metazoa; phylum Chordata; class Aves; order Passeriformes; family Paridae; genus Anthoscopus; species Anthoscopus minutus. The sequence continues at coordinate 10,556 of VWYI01015307.1, forward strand.
GTGACTGCTATCACGGGGAGCTGTTACCTAGGAAACAAAACGTGTTACGGACAATGTGGGAGTTCCTTCAGCTTCCTTTTTCACTGATACTCTCAGACATTTCAACACTTTGATCCGATACTTATGACATACCTGTCCTTGTCAGGCAAAACCCCAGTCACACAACTGGTCAGTTTGGCTGGACTGGCCTTATTCAGACAAAAAATTATTTTTATTAAGATGAATCATCTTTTATCCATTTTATTGTTTCTTGAGAGGGTGAGTGTACTGCTTACATACTTGTAGGAAGCAGTTACCAGTAAAAAGATGTCATGGAAAAGATTAAAACATGTAGCCATCATTAAATTCAGCATTTTTTTGCCTAACATTGATGCCAAAATCTGAGGTAAATTTATAAATTTAAAAAAAAATCTCAGATCGCACACCTGATTTTCTTATTCCAGTCCTGAGACTGTGGACTTTTTGGACAAATATACCAAGATTTTACCTGTCATGTGAGCCTTCCCGCCTTTGCATGTGTACATAATTCAGTTGCAGTTTGCTGTGGAGGTAGGTCTTCCTTACATGATTGTATTCCCTTGCATGTCACATGTTGGTGGCAAAAACAGCGCCGAGTTTTCAAAATATTCAACACTAGAAAGACAAATGTTGAGGATCATCTCTACATTTAAAGTTAGCAGGAAAATTTTCTTAGAATTGAAGAATTCTGTAATACATAGAGGTACAAAACTGTATGTAAATATGTAAGGCCACACGTGAAACGAAGTTGCTAAAAATTGCTGCATCTCATGGCTACCAACCCTGAGGCTTGTACTGACACCTAAAAAGTAAACTTTGAGGGTTCCTGCATATATCCTGGATGGCACCTCTATGCATGGCAGGGTAAAGTAAACTCTTTCTAAGGTTACTTCCAATCCTAACTATTCTATGACTCTATGATTCTTCATCTGATGTTTATGAAGTTAACAAATGAGGGTTGAAATACTATGACCAAATGATTGAGAATAAATCCAGACATGATCCCTCTATTTGCTGAGCCTTTCATAAATCATTAAAGGCAGTAAACTCTAAATTTTAACACAAGATAATTTCTGAGAGAGAAGGATATCAGATTTCTATCACTACAACAAAAGGACAAAGGAAGATCTGAAACAAGATCTGAATCAAGAAAATACAAGATGAAGCTGAGAGCATATGCCAGTGATGAATGTGCATGCCAATAGCCTAATGTTTAGAAATCTTCTCAAGAACTGTTTGTGTTAAAAGTAGGAAAAATATCAGAAAATTTAGCTCTAAATATAAAAACTATTACTATTAGCTATAGCAAGCAGCTCTTAAGAGTATGCTGTTTTGCAAATTGGCTTATTTTTCTTGTTGCCATTCCATACAAGAAAAAAAGCCACATTTTTTGACTCTTCTTTAGTCAATTAAGAATTCCTTTTCTCCTTTCATCTGTGATGGACCAATTCTGCAACCAAGCATTACAATTCTGTAAAAATCTACTGCCTAGTTATCAGTAGGCAAGTCTCAAATATACATGTCTTTGGACTAGAGTACTTTTGCTTACATGAAAAGGAGCTGGACAACTTGGCAGGAAAATACAACATTTCTTACATGTCTCTGTACAGCGAAGTGCTGTAAGTGCAATGTTCTGGAGCATACCTGTTGTGGGAAAAGAGAAGAGGAAAAGATCTGAAGGGAGCAGGCTTAGGAAAGTCTGTATAACTTCAGTTGTCAACGGTCAGAGACCTACAATTAATCTATTGACTGATATTGGGGTTTTATACTTAGAAATTATGCTGTCATTATTTTCCAAGAAATGAAATGTTATTAATTTACTGACTTGAATTTTCAATTTTCTGTACTTTTACAGGAATTTTTTGTTGGGAAACAATGCACAGAAATCAATCCAACAACTTCCAGGGCATCGAAATACTCCAGACTCTGAGTGTTATGATCCCTGCATTTGAAGGGACTTCTTGTTTTGCTTTGTCTTGTTTCGTTTTAACTGCTCACCTCTGGCAGAACCAGAAATATTTATTTTCTGTCTTCACACTGTGAGTTCAGCAGGAGCTTAATTACCAGCTAGCATATTGTGATTGTCCAAGGAGTATCAGAAATGAGCAAATATATCAAGGTTTGCACCACGGCTCAGGAGTAACAGCTGCAGTCACTCACCAGCCTCAACTGTCAGCTCCATCTTCCTCCTGCATAAAAATAAACATTTCCCCCACAATAAAGTCTTTTTATAAAAGCAATAAAACAACTCAAGGGAGCATTGTTATCATGAGCTAATCACCCCCTTAGGGAATTAGAGGCACTTAGCTGCATCTAGAGCTTCAACACCTGAGGGGCTGTGATTATTTCATGATAACCAACAAGGCATGACAGACTGGGAGGTTAATTAGATAATATTCAAACTTGGTAATATTGAGTTTGAAGATTTCTTTTGAAGTTGTACAAGCAAAGCTCTGCTTATAAAACAGCAGTGGGACATATGCACAGAAAGGATAATTAACATTTCCTACAAACCAACCAAGGTTTTGAATAGCTAAAGGAAAAAATAATAAAGTCAAAGTACTAAACCCTGAGGCACTCCTTTAACAATGAGTAATCTTGATGAGTTCACTCCCTGGAATCTTGGGCAGAAATTGACTCAAATTATATAATGCCATTTAGTTGCTAATCCCTAAATGGTGGAGGCACTTCAGTCAGCCTCATACTACTTAACGGTCCATTGTCTCAAAGAATTTAGTGGGAGAGTAAATGCAGTATTAATAATAAATATTCATCTGAGCTACAGTCATAGCCATTGGTTATGAGCCACTGCATTGCAAGAGATTAAAGTCCAAAGACACTGCCAACACTTAAATTGTACAAGCAGTAATTGTTTTGTGGAAGACCATTTTATTTTTGTGGGCAGTGGCAGTGAAGTTTCAGAAGTAACTGAGTGTGTATGCAGGGCTGGGGGTGTGCTGCTTGTGTGTTAGTGGTCAGCTGCCTTGCAAGGACCTGGCCTATCAGTCCACGGGCTCTTTCCCACCCTCCTGACCCACCAGATGGGGACTGTGGGGTGAAATGGCCCATCTGGCTGAAATTACACTGCCAAGCCAAACAAACGGGCTCAGAATCAGCTCGCTGATCTGAGACACGCTGAGGCCACATGAGATGTGAATACCACACAAGATATGTTGAAGAGCTGCAGGTTACTGAGAGTAGTAGGACATTTCCTCTTGGTGGATAACTGGCTGTAACATCAGGTTGTGACTCTCAGCTGTAAAGAAGTTTCTAGAAACAACCTGTAACTTTTAATGGTTTGTTTTTGTTTTTTTTTTAATTGACCATTGGTTAAAAAAATAACAAACTTGACTATCTCTGACTTGTTTACTTGTTAAATGGAAGATGAAGATGACTGTTGGTGTACCAAATAATCTCTGATTTGGATAGCTTTCTCTTTAAACTAATTTCTCTTGAGTTGGCATTGAATTAAAGAATATAGTTGAGCACTTCTGGGACTAAACTGTATATATTCTGCAAGACACATCACTGCAATGAAGTTGAGATTGCTAATCAGTCAGAAATCTGCCACTGAGAGCCATTCTGATGTAATTCTGATTAAAAAGGATCGAAACATTTCACTGGAACCTGTTGATTCCATCAAAACCTTTGAAAGGGGATTGAGTAATTTGGTGTCCTTTCTTACCAAGCTCCCAGGCTGTGCTCAGGTTCTGGCAGCTTGCCTGGCTCCCCAGGCTGGCTCTCCCCTGCTCCATGGGCTGCCAGGCTGCCCTGGGCACTCACAGCCAAACACTGCTGCTCCTGCAACAGCCCTGTGTCAGTGCCCTGGCACACCTGGTGTACATTCAAGATTTCCTGCCTTATAAAACAAAAAAGGATAAAAAACACCTGCATATTATTATTCAAGAGGTTGCACAGATTTTTTTTACATGCTCTTTCTCAAAATCATTTATAAATCTTCATTTTCTATTTCCTCACTAAAACACATATTAAAAAAATTTGACCTCTGGAATCCTGCACAGAACTTAAAATAAAATAGAAAGAAATATAGATATTTTCACATATGAAGGGAAAATTGCATATTCAGATGGCAATGAAACAACAATATATGGCAGCTAGAAAAATATTAGGAAGGAGAAAATATAGGAAGTATTCACATAAATTTTCTCAGAAGTTTGAGTTCGTAAATCATTGTTCTTTTTAGATATGAAACAACAGGCAATTACAAGGATGTCACAAAATTTCTTCTGTACCTCTAAGAAGTGTTCAAGTCAGATGAGCCAGCTTCTGAAGGTGCCTAGTGCAGTGGCCAAAGAGGTCAGTCTGACAGTCACTTTGTAATAAATTTCTGAGAACAGATTGTTCAAGTTTGCAGAGAAGTATTCCATGCAAAAAGATGAAAAATAGAGATGGAGAGCAAGGGTAAAAGCTACATGAAAATACTTAAATTATATCTTCCTCCATGTCATATGCACTAATCATTATCTAGAGAGCAGATTACTCTTTTAAAAGTTCTTTTTCTCATATAATTTGCCTCCTTCATCAACATCATTTTGAGTGCTTTCTTTTATATTTTCTTAATTATTTATTCCTTTATGTGTTTATATATTTTTATCACTAAGACATCAGATATTTAAGTCACTAGGAACATATACTATTAGAGTATTTCAGATCACCAGTCCTTTAACTTATACTTATGAAATAACTAGTGGCATTTGTGGTATAAAGCACATGAATGTTCAGTTAAGTGAACACACTTAAAGTACCAGTGCAATTGCTTCTTAGGAAAAAAAATAGTTGAAAACTTCTCCCGCTGTGTGTAATCCAGCATCCTCTAAATCAGAGGAAAGAGCCTCTGTAGTCATTGGAGCTCTTCGGACTTTTTGAGAAAATGTATCTTCAAGATTATATCTCTGGAAAAGAATATACCAGGGTGTCATGTGGGTTCATTAGTGTTCCCTGAGGCCACTGATCAATAAAGCCTTTGTTGTTTCTGCTGCTGTTATCCGAGATTGTCTTTGAGTTCAATAAATAAGTGTCAAGATTTCAAGAATCTCAGTGCCAGCAGGGATACAGGGAAGAAGTCTTAGCACCAGGCTTGTTTGAAAGAGTAATCAGAGGCTTGGTTCTGTGGCAAAAAACCAGTCAGTTTACTGCACAAACATGGTCCTAACACAGTTTGAACAAAGCCAGAACTGAAGTCCAACCTGCCTTTGTCAAGGCATCCCCAAAGCCTTCCCTTGGAGCACATGCTCACCTCTGTGTTTCCACTCATCTCTACCATGCTGCCTCCATATTTGCATTGCACCAAGTCTTTGCTGCATGTTTAACAGTATTAGATGTTTTCATTTTGACAGCCTCTCCTTCATCCTGAATCTAGGACAATTTATGATTTCTCCATCATGAGAAGTTTGCACACTTGGTACCTAAGCGTGCTTATCATAGACACAGTTTTGCAGCTTCTTCCTAGGTAATGATTTCATGTACCAGCTATACCAGCTATACCTTCTAAGCCCTTTTATAAACAATTTACATGGGCCATGATTTTGGTGAGATTAACATAGAGCATAGATCTGCACATGGATGGGAGTAGTAAAAGCCTTTTCTGTCTGCAGGTGCACCAGCAAAACAAGAACCTAACAGTGTCCTGCTTCCACTGCTATTAAGCTCATTTGGTATTCATGAAAGCCATAAGAATGTTAAGCTTATAATGATATAAACATTTAGCTACAATTTCTCTTAACATTGACTCCTATGGGGCTGCCCAAAGCAAGAAGAATATATGTGAGTCTATACAATAGCTAATTTATATTGTGCCTGTAGCTTTCAGTGTCATCTATACTGTATACATTATCTTTCTGGTCAGAGTAGTGAATCGGAATCTATGCATGAATACAGATATTTATGTACATTACATGTTATCAGCTTATTGATATATACTAAAATTCTCCTACTTTTACTCACAACACTATAGCAATTTACTCATGAGAGGAACACGCTGCTCCTTCTTGTGTTTGCACTTCCACTCCCTGGAAATCTCAATTTATTTTTTTTCCTGAAGAGCAGGAAATAATTTATTTTGGATACTTCATCTGGCATCTTCCTTTTGCCCAGCCAAAAATATTTTGGAAAAAAGGTCAGTCACAAAGTATGTTGTTTAAAAACAATGAGAAATTGATTAGCTATAAAGCCCTCAGCCATAAATGGTTCTGATCTCTTCTGTCAAACAACTGCTGCTGAAATACTGTCTGAACACGGAGAGTAGATGGGGGGGGCAAGAGGAAAACAAGTAACACAGAGTCATCTTACAGAAGTCAAAGATTTTCCATGCGAATAAAGTTACTTGCAAATACCAAGAGTCTGCATTTTATGCTGTAATTCATCATAACTTGAGAAAAAAAGACTAAAAAAGACTAACATTCATTCTGCTTCTCCTTTGCTCATGCTTTAGGTAAAACTTTCTCCTCTCTGTTTCTTTCTTTGATAATTATGGCACATATCAAAATCCATAGCTGGGAAATTTCCAAGTGCATTCATAGTAGAAGATCTCAACTTAACAGATGCAGCTTTACAAGCTGCCTTTTTACCTACTTGACATTTTGTGGGCAATGTCCCTTCCCATTAATGAGTGAGTAACATCCCTGTGACAAGTGCAGTAGTGGCTCACATGGAAAAGTAATACAAGGAAAGTATTTAACATATGTGCAGCTGTCGGTTGTGTCACTCCAGCTGGTGGAAATAAACTCTGGAGATCAACCAGTTATTTGGGAAACACCACTGGTTGATAGGCCACAGTAAGTTGTCACCTATGTGTTTATACAGCTTACCAAGAAGGTAAATGTCAGAAGGCAATCTCTTGAGAGGGTCCTCTCAGCTCCCAAGTGTACATCCTCACCCACAAATAGCCTGTATCCTCAGTTCATGTTTTGATTTAAGGGTATGTCAACTAGCTCTTATTCAAAATTCCTCTCAAACGCTCTTAAGTTTTAAAACAATTTTTTTTTTGCATTTTTGTGTATTTTTATAACACTCTGCATTTCCTCCTTATTATTAGCAGAAGAATTGGAAGTGGCACTTTCCATGGTTCATAAAAAGGGTGAAAAAACTGTTGCAAACCTTCCAGTCTAATAGATCATGCAGGTCATAATACAAAGGAAAATGGACAAAGTAAAAATCAGAAGTCAGGAAGTTAACTGAAGAGGTAATCTAAAGGTACTAGCAAAAGATAATAAGCCCAAGTTACTAAGACCAACAAAGAAGAACAAAATGGAATACTAAAAAGTCATTTTCTCTTTTGAAAGAATGAGGTTATTGAATTCATATTTTAAGTCATTTAACATACCATGTATTTTATTTCCTTATTCACTGTGGAGGACATTAAAAACCACAAAGTCTCCATATCTCTTGGGTGAGAAAACTACACTCAGGAATGTTAAAAGAAATTGCTTTAGGAAGAAGTGTAAACCTAAGGCTTCCATAAACAGTATAGAAAGGCATGCATGATCAAGTTAGCTAAGGTATGTTAGGCTTGTTAAGCCCCCTGAGAAACAGCTGAATATTGTGCCGTGGATCATCACATCACCATTGCACAAATGAAATCAGAAGACATAATGACTAACCTATACTTTATTAGCTCTACAGTTAGCACAGGTAAGATTGTACACGGAGTCTGGCTGCAACTAAGGATTACTTAAATACCGTATCAAAATCCTCTTTTGTTTATAGTTAAACAGTCCACGGGTTAGTAAGTTCTACAAGCACATCTACACTCGCAGACACAGACTCTTCAATCCACCTAGGCACAACATGCTTCGTCCTGGAAGCTGCACAGATACTGCAAACACTGTCTCGTGAAGAGAAAAAACTACCACGCATTGGTGCAAGACCTCTGTCCCTCAAGTTTATTTTGCAGGCTAATATTCATGCCAGGAGCCAAAGCCGGTTTTTCTAGTGTTTGGCGGGCACGCAGGCAGTCCCGAAGTCGATCGGTGCAGGAGCATTTCTCCTATCACCGCTTCGGCTCTGACACTCAGCATTGCCCTTGAGCAGGGAACCGCACCGAGGTGAGAGCCGTGGGCACAGACAGTGCCCGCACTGGTAGAAAGGAGGATTTCGGTGAATTTTTGGACGGATGGAAGGGCAGTTTCCCTGCCCGTGCCCGGCACACCAGCAGCAAAGCCATGGCGCCGAGCGGCCGGCCCGGAGCCCGCGGCGGCACTTCCGCCGCCGGCCACGAGATGGCGCCTGGGAATCGGCAACCGCCGGCTCGGCAGGGCCTGCGCGGCCCCTGCGGCTGCGGCCCCTCGGGAAATCCGGGACAGCGGGGCAAAGCCAGGCCTCGCCCGCGGGGTTTGCACTGCCGCGGGTCTGTTGTTGAAATTATTCCCCCAAAATATTCCCCCCAAGCTACCATGATGTCTCTGGTGCCTCAGCTGCCGCCTTTGGTCTTCTCCGCTGTGCCTTGCTGCTGCTGTACGTAAAGCGCTGCTCCTGTGGGGCCGGGATGCCGGCAGCTGTGCTCGTCGCCGCTGTCCGCTGTGGCACTGCTCCCTCTGCGCGCTTGGCTGTGGCGCTGAGCTCACTTCAGGAAAATTCCCAACAGCGTTGGTGTGAGGGGTGTGTGTAGGTTTGTAGGCATACGCATGTTTAAATATATTGAGACATGTGAATTCTCATTTTTTAGGTTACCTGGAGTGTTACTTTTTTCCTATCCCGATTCTTTTTCCAAAACATTCTTTCCACAAATTTCTCCTTAGTGCAGTGGCTCACTGGTTTTCACCATGATAACTGATTTTCTGCAAAACGGAATCCATACTCTTCTTTTGTGGATGAATTTTTGGGTTTCTTGGGAACCATTCCCTTGCAGTCCATGGAGACGCACTGGAATAAATGCAGGTTTCCTGATTGCAAAGGGTGACAGTGTTGGAATTTACCTCTCTTCTGCTTTTGGCAACAACAACCTCTGTGTAAATCTGATAATATGGGCAGCAAACACATGTTAGGTTAGAAAATGGTACAGCAGCTGCTGTGCTACTGGTAGTAACTTAGTCAAATAGATTCAGTGATGTCCAATATTTAGACATGTAGTCTTGCAAATACAATGGGCCTTTGGGGTTCAGGAAAACCTGATAAAGCAGCTCCCTGATTCTGGACACTAAATGTAATAAGGCTAATCATTATAATCCTTTTAAAAATAAAATTTCCAGCCCTTCCTATTATATTAGGCCCTAGAAACTGAGAAACAATATTTAAGGCAAAAGGCTTATCAAATCCAGATTTTAGGTATTTTGATGCTTTGGTTTTGTTATTTTTTTTTCTCCTGAGGCGTGAGGAGGGCATGCGATTTTCTTCAAAAATTAAAATTCTGTATTGTTTCTCCTCTCTGCTCTGCAGGGCAGTTTTTTCCTTTGAAACATCTCGAGGTGTCCAGCTGTCCTGCTGTGATGAGAACAGTGAAGTACCTTCATAATAATATTAGGAGAGCAATGCTCTGGCTTAGGTGCTCTGTTGGAATTAAAATCAAATGTAAGTGCAGGAACACTTCTGTTACATTCCAATTCAATTTCAACTTCTGATTAAATCACTTATTGCTGCAGTTAATATTTGATACATTAGTGTCTATAAACCAAATATTGCAAGAGACCCCAATGTGTTAGGCACCATGAAAGCAGACAGTGTGCTCTCAGCTGCTGTTTCCCCATCTGTCAAGTGAGGACAATGTGCTTGCTCTCTACAAGTACATGATCACTAATTAATTGATATTTGTAAAAGGATATGTAAATGCTAAGTATTATTTATGAATTATAGTGTACAGGAAGATTTGTGGAGAGGCCATGGAGAGAAGACACAGATGGCATTAGAGGGCAGAGAGAGCAGCACAGACTGCCAAGATTAGCCTGGAAGAAGAAGAAAGGAAGCAAAGCAATTTTTTTTACCAAAGAAGAAGGGTTGGTTTTGCTCAACAAAAATAAAGTAAGAGTTCAGGAGATATGAGCAATATAAAAATGAGTTTAAAAAGAATGCCCAGCACAACAGTGGTCTGGAACTGGATGGAACATTCTGGAGGTAGAAACTGTAATAAAAAGTACATTTGACAGAAATAGAGAAGAAGAACCCTACTAATGCACATAGTACAGTGATTTATATATGCTTTTTATTTTAAAGTGTCTCCTGTACCCTTAGAATGTTAAAGCCTTACTCAGTAAAACAAAGGAAGTGATAAGAGGTCCTGTTCTGTCCAGGTGAGTGAGCATGTAGGTGTTCATAGGATTGTGGCTCAACATTGACCAGCAGGCAGGTGATGAAAATGTTACAGACACACAGAAATGTACAATACTGTGTTACAAGAGCTGTTCTGAGCTTTGTGAATAGCTCCGTTGGGGAACACCCAGAAAATTAGAGAAAGTGGTTCTGAACAAAGCAATGGACTCCTTAAATAACATCCAATGTCCATGTGGGCATTTCAGGTTTTTTCTATATTGTGTAGCTCAAGCACTTGCTTAACTTTCCTAGTTGGAATTTTGGAAAAACAGAAGAATCTTATGGCAGCACCATTTTTCCCAAACACCGGGAAAAATATTTATAAATATTCTTATTAGCAGTCTAAACTAAATTTTAGTTTGACTTCACCCTCACCAATCTTTTATTTCCTTTCCAGGAATGTTCAAGAACACAGCTTTTACTGATATAAGTATATATGAAGTGCAGGCTTTGGAAGTGAACTGCTGCACTAGTTCTGCAAAGTCAGCTTCAAAATTCCACTGTAAGATGTTACTCTTGCAATTTTCCATTTGAATTTTAGCTGAAGAACTTAAGAGTTCAATGTCACTTATGCAGAAAACCACAACAATGCATAGTACTTATTTCAAGAACATGCAGTAAGGTGTTTGTGAATGGTCCCACAACAAGATTAACTAAATTAGGAAGTAAGCAAATATTCAGAAGGAACGGAGAAATCCAAGAGTTGAATGATCTGCTCAGACACTTCACAAACAGACCCAACAGGCAACATTTTCCCAAGAGATTGCTCATGGAAATTATTTGCTTCATTTCAGTTGTTAACAAGCATGAGCAGCTGAGCTCCACCTCCTCTGCGGCGCAGAAGTGATCTCCAAGGCTTTTCCTACCAGCATTACCAGCAAATAAATGAATTATGTTTGGACAGGTCCTCCTCTGTTACTGCACTGACTCTCAAATCCATCTGGCTGTTTTGAGTAAACGTGGAGAAAAAACAGGAAAAATATATATCCTGGGTTTACTTAGATCTCTAAAAAGAAGAATGATTTTAGTTATATTATAATATTGTTAACCTCTGTTCACTAAGCAATCCTTGCTTTTCCCTTGGCTCTCAGTTTGACACATCTCCAGCATGAAATGGACTAAGATTGCCATGAAACTGAAAGTTCTGAGTGTGGAAATTGGGGAATGCACAGACAGATTATTTTTTCCTTTTTAAACATATGCCAATGAATAAGTCCTTTTTTCTCCCCTCATATTTTTTCTGAATTTCTTGGTAAATGTCACTACAAACCTCAGCTAGAAAGCTCAAAGCAATTTCCCTTAGGGGAATTCTGTTAGAGCCACAGAATGTCAAAGGCCAAAAACCAGGGATTGTCTCAAACCTGAAATGGTACACTGGTCCTGGTGAAAACTGCCACAAAGATCAGGTCACTTTTGACATGAGCTTTGCCAATGGGAAAGCAAGAGAAATGCAAGAGATTTCTGCAAAGCACTAAAAGGAGCCAGGAAGCAGCTACAGATGTTCTGATAACATGAGTGGTTTAAAGGAGCAAGTATGGATGTAGAGGTAAATCTCAGAAAGGATGGGCATGTTAAACTATAGTTGTTAGGTGCATTGTCTGGTCGAAGTTGTAAGTTCTTGCCTATTAAACATTGTTCAGAAAATTAAAAAATCTAAACATGTAAAATAAAATATGAACATGAAGCACTTTGACAGTATTTCTAGTTCCTTTAGTGTACAGTAAACTTCTGTACCATTGCTACCTGAGACATACATGATGTAAAGATGCTTTTTAGAAGAGACAATTGCTTAAATATTGGCAGAAAATTCTTTGCAATCTTTATAGCACATTGGTTGTACCAATCTGCTGCATGTGTCTTGTGGACTGAGCACATTTAAGATGGGCAAGAAGAATTCCTGCTTCCAACACTTGCACTGAAATAAAACTTTCCTTACTTTATCAGGCCATCCCAACCTAGATGGGCACATTTTATGGGGAAGGCAAGGAGCAGTTACTTGTCAGCTTACACACATGGTGAAGGGCAGGACACTTGTAAAACCTCCATGAGCCCATGGCTGGGGATCTGCCTTGTTGATGGCCAGGAAGCCGCTGGATATTTCATAAGAACCATAATTCCAGGACACAGAAACACTGAATGCCACAGAACCTACTACTTTGTTATCATACACTCTGTTACCTAAATCTTGTCATATACAATTTCAGGGCTCCGAAGATAGCCTGCAATATGTTTCATAGTTTTTGCAGTGAAAGCAGAAGCTAAGTCTAAACTCACAGAGCAGGGAGTCAAAAGCAAAATGGATATTGAGGTTTATCATATATTTGTCTGCAGCCAGGACCAGCCCTAGTGATGGCCACACAAAGTTTGGGCAGCCAACTGTTGATTGCCTCAACTAAAAGACATTTAAAATCTAAGGCTGCTCAGCTATCTGAAGAGTATCAGAAAATTGTCCATAAACTGGAGTTATTTGCATATAAGTGTTTAAACATTATCAATGTTATGGAGAAAAAACAGTCTTTCAAATTATTACTCAACTATTTTAATTTTAATTGGAGGAGTACCTGTTACAGATTTCACAGAGATTTTGCTACCAATGGAAGAGCAATTTCTTGCTTGATATTTTTAAGTAAATTACATGAACAGAAATTGAGAAATTCAGTAATTTCTAAAAATAGTGAATACATCAGTTCTTCTTCTTCTGACTATCCTTTAATGAAACTTCCTGTCAAAGTACTTGCATATTACCTAGTAGTTAAACATCCAAAATACTCATGGAACATATATTTTCGTGAAATACATGATTTCGTTATTTAGAATTTATGTGTTGTGGTTGTTTTGCTACATGTGACAGCATTTAAGTTGCCTCACCTTTGAAAATATCTCAAATATTAAAATATCTCAAATATTTAATTTTAACTTATTAATGTTATAATTTGTTGTAATTTGGAAATAAGACTGTGACAAGCTCGGGTAAAACATGCTAATAAGGGACTAATATGTAGTAGAAAAGTATAAATGCACTAATACAACTCCACATGCTAGTGACTAGTAGCTGTTCTTAATCTTCTATTTTTTTCCTCCATAATTCACCTACTTAGCCTAATAATATTGCCTTTTAAAAACTCTTTCTTCAGTGTGGCAGTTCATGAAGACAAATCTAATGTAAGGAAGATATTTACATATTAAATAGGTAGAAAACTATTACTCTGTTTTGCAACTGAGAATGTCAAACCAAAGGACTTCACTATACTTTTTCTTTTGTGATCTCTTTTTATGAGTTCAGCATGAGAGATACAACCATGATTTGGAACATTGTTGTTTTATTTAATCTGCATCCAAAAGCCACAGAGCCATCTACCTACCTACTTTTATATGTGCTGTTGGGAGTATTAGAGAAGAATGGCATGTTCCTTGCTGTGACATATGCTTTCCAGGCAGGTTTAGTTGAATCACTTAATGCAATATCCACAGAGACATCCAGACCCAGAGCAAACCTACTTAATTTTAAATTTGAATATAAAATGAAGTGAGTGTCCCCAGAAAGGGCTTTTATAATCTGATATTCAGGATTTGCCTAAAAGGTAAGAAAAAGTGTATCTGATTTCCTTGAAGTAGAAAAAGCAACTGAGCCTTGCTCTTCCTCATTAGATCCCTACATTAAAGAATAGGCAACCTTTTTTCCTCCTTTTATTTTTTTTTTAATGAGGTGGACATACATAACAAGTCATGGATATTTTTTTTTTAAAGCTTAGTTCTGTCTGTGTTTTTAGGGATGCCCTGAGCAGATTGGATTAAATTGTTCACTCTAGGTGAGGAAATATAGCATTTGAGGTTCTCAACAGCACTTAGATGAAGGTAGGAACCGATCTATTCTGAGCTTTCATGATATTGAAGGCTCTCCTTTTATCTAAGGACTTCAAAGCACTTGATAAATAAAATAAGTATAATTTTCTCATTTCACTGACTGGGAACCCACAGAGATGTAGTACTTACACAGGGCACTTTACTTGTCTTCACACAGCCATGAGGCAATCTTACTCCTAGTGCTGCCTTCCCGGCATTCCTCAGGTTGTACTAACTACTGTGCTCAGGATTGCTAGTTCAAACACCTCAGCTCATAGAAACTGTTAAAATCAACTAAAATATTGTTTAAAATAGGCATGTCCAAACTCTTTGAGATTCTAAGATTTCTTTTCTATGTAGGCTTTATAAAGAGAAAATAGAAATATTTTTCTTTGCAGGTTTGGTTGAAGATTTTTGTTTCAAACTATTTGCTTCAAAACTTCTTTTGAGAGAGTTGAAGGAAAACATTTCCTCTCTTTATAGCAGCAGTTAAAGCCAGTTTAAACCTGAAACTCAAGCAATATATGTGTATGTGTGTGACTCTACACAGGCATGAAGGGTTGCTGCTGAGTAGTGCTGTAAGGAGAAATAGCTGAGATATTATATAGGCATATATTTGTAGAAATAGCTGAGAAATAGCTGGATGAGATAACCAAACACTGTTATTAGAAGAAAGAAGCTTTAGGAGTCAGGCCCTTGAGAGCATTACTGATAAAAAGATGTGTGATGGTGTTTAGTCAGGTGTGCAAGCAAAGAAATGTTCTCTGTTTGCTTGGATTTTCATATATTAAAAAAAAAACAAACCACCAAACAAACAAAGAAGCCAGTATTAGGTACAATAATGTAAATAAGGAACAAAGATCTCTTCTGATCTCTTATCATTGCTAAAATAACCCAAGTCTGAATTGCCAGTCTAGCAGGTAAATAGAAAATTGATCAGGAGTATTCTAATCAAAGCATGGTAGCAACTTTTTGCCAATCTAAGGACAGCCTTTGTCAGAAGCAATCCTGCCAAGGAAGTTTTAGGCTCCCACATTCACAGCAAACCCTAGCTCAAGCAGTCAAGACCCCAAGAACCTAACATCTTCCAGCTCCCTAGAATTACTCACTGGAATGATCCACACTTACATCGAGAATCTCAAGCCCACAAAAATCCTTGGAACAGCTCTCTAGAAGGACTCTCTAAACAGGCTTGAACTCTAAAGTCCTCTCAAGGAAACCTGAATTTATGCAAACGACACACTAGAGCCAGTGTTTGCTGACTCCATCTGCTGGAGTGCTGTCAAGAATTCCTGGCTCCAGCCAGTGTTCAGCCTTTGTGTTTAGTGCTGGGTCCAAACACCAAGCTAAGGAGAGCACCACTTTTAATTTTCTTTAGATATGTCTGATTTCCATCAGGATTTTCCCAGGAAAATAATGTTGAAGGACCTTTATTTGCAATTCTGGAATTCTTTGAAATATGCTTTTTCTGACTTCTGGTCACTCTGGCTCATGGTGATATCTGTCTTCAAGATCTGATAAGGGTTTGGAAAAAAAAAGATAGAGCAGAGACCACAGGGCAGGATCTTGAAGAATTTGTATGGTTTGTCATAACTGAACTGAGAAAAAAAATTGAGAGCTGAGAGAAATATCTGTTTGCAGTAAATGTCATGCTGAGTTACAACATGGACTCAAAATCAGCTTCTATCAAGCCCAGCACTCATGGGGAGGCAACTGAAGAGCTTTTGGATCTCCTCCCTCTACTCCATCTTGCTTTCCTCGGCGCTGGAGTTGCAGCCCATGTGAGAGAATTCCAGCCTTGTAGTCCCTGGTCATCAATAAACTCACTCCACACACACAGTCTGCCCCTGGGGAGAGCACAGCACTGCCCAGCAGGGACTGGCCTTCAGAGAGCACATTCTGGGCCCTGGTAGGACTGCTGGCTTGTGACCAGGACAGGATGGTCAGAGTGCTCCCTCCTGTATCTGCCACCAATCGCTTTTACTCAGTTAGGCCCATTCATGTAACTTCTGCACATGAACGCTTGCTTGTGTCTGGAGGTGATTTGGGATTATCCAGAGCACACAAGCAGAATCTGGAAGAGGTAGTCAAATATGGCATGATCAAACAGCCATATGAAAGGGAAGGAATAGTGTATGTCTGTGGGAGAAGCCAGAGGCAATGGCTCCAGCAGTTGTGTACAGATGACTGAATGCTGAGATGACAGGACTTTCACAGAGCCTTGATGGGAGGTCTGATGTGTTGGGACACAGGAGCACTTTGGTGGTGTTCACGCATGCATCCTTCCCTTCATCCTGCCTAGAGTCTGCTCAGGTATGGTCTTGATTTTTCACCTTCTTTGTGGGTTTATAACTAGACATATGTGGAAAACTAGGATAAGAAAATTGGATTGCGTTAAAAGGTTTCACAGGCACTGGCACACACAGAGAGACAGGGTGGTGATACCACCACTGCTCACAGCCTGAGTGTGATTTAAACCAAGGCTGAGAAGCACCAGTTTCATGAAATGAAAGCCACCTGAGACCTCATTTGTGTGGCTGCAAGAGTGTCTTTACAGACCTAAGGTCTACCTTGTACATCTCTATCTGCGTTGTGTATGATAGAGTGGGGAGATTTGCAAGAATTAAATAGGGAAAAAATACATAATGTGTTTTTTTAGTCAGAATGCTTTATTAGTCTTTACTGGACCTGATTAAATGTCTAGGACATGAATAAATCAATAAGATGGAGGTAATAAATGAGTGACGTAGTCTTGGTGACTGTCATACATTCTTGACCAAAATGAGTAAAGGTTTAAGTGCAGGAGACAGACATGCAATAGCATATGATATAAAGAGTAACTTCATTTTGTCTTATTCTGTCACACAAATTGAAGAAACTATTTAAAAAAGAATAATAATTAATTACCCTTATGCAGCATTTACAGCAATGAATATCAGCACCTGAATTATGGAGGTGAAGACCTTTTTTGAAAGGTTCTTAAAGAATGATGAAATTCATGCTTGCTGTTTGAGGAAAGTGAGGCACACCATGGGCTTTTATCTGTCCTTCAGAAGAAGCAGACCACTGTCAGAAACTAACTAGCACACTAACTGTGACAGAGTTTGGGATGCAGCTCCTTTGTTGTTTTTTAATAACTAGATAATTGTATTTCTATATTGAAGTGTCATAGCAAAAAGAAACTTGAAGCACAAATTTAAATATGATTAGCTTGTTAGTGGTGGTTTTTAGGAGTCTAATTTTTTTCCCTCAGCTCCCATCCTATTTTTTTAAAATTTCTCCAGGGCATGTCATATATAGTGAAAAATCTCAGTGGAGACCCACAGGTATCACTGCTGTTTAGTCAGGCTTCAAATTGGGCTCTAATGGGTTTAGATAGAAGAGCAGATGGAGAGGGTTTGTTCACTAGTCGGTGCCCTTGCCTCAGAGTTCACCTCAAGTTGTTTTCAGAAATTCTCACTTCATGCACATTACTTATTTATATCATCACTTTTTTTTCCCACTTCATAGATAATTGCTACTTAATTGATACTGCCTTTATATAAGCCTCCACAATAGCAAGCAACAAGACACACTGCTAAATAGAGGAATCATTAATCTGTGTATATATTCTGGATTTCTTTTAAAGATGGGCTGGAAATAAGCAAAGTCATTAGTAGTTTGTTTGCAACAGTGTATTTATGAAAGCTCTATGGAGAATGTGTCAACAGTCAGTATGTAACAGAGCAATTAACACAGTACTTTTGTACTTTTGACTGTTAGCATGGGAGTAAACAGAAGCAGATGTGAAGTGTTTGTGCCGTTAGTATTCACAGACTGTTCTGACATATGCAAATACAACTAATGCTTACTGAGCTTGCAACTCTTATTGTACCATGACCTTGCTTACCAAACCCTGGGACAGGACTGCACACCTTCCTAATATTTATTAACAATACACAGATACAACCTTTTTGTTTTTAAAGCATTAAGGACTGCAGTGGTAAATCTTCACAAAGAAATGTGTTGATAATGTTACCCTTACATAGCTTGTTTTAGACAGAGCTTTCTTCAATATAAAAAGAGAACAAACAATAAAGAAGTAATAAAAAATGCATACAGAGAGCTAGAACAGGAATCACCTCTGAAACACTGGTTCTGCTCTAATTGTACACGCCCACTGAAGTTCAACAGTTAATACATGCATCAGATTCTGTGTATTTAGGACAGAGTTCAAACCGAGACCTTTCACTGCTACAGTCTTAAAATATATATCTCACTAAAGCAACTCCAGTCAGGCTGCTAAAATAGAATGCCAGCACTGAAATGATTTTGTGCCCTGTAAAAAAAAAAATAAAATCACGTACTTGACCTAATAAAATCACCTGCATCCTGAAAAAAAAAAGAAAAAAGAAAAAAGAAAGGCTTCTTGTGTTCAGTTATTTTTCATGTAACTATATATATCTGATATACCTGGAGTTACTGCAGTGATTTTCATCTTCAAATACTATCGTAAACCTAGCTATGTTACACAGGTGAAGGTCAGATAAGATTTTATTTTTGAGTTTTCTGTCACAGATGTGTTTCTAGAATAGGGATTAATCAAAACTGAATTAAAAGATAGGATTTATAGTGATGTTTGGTATTATTTACTATATGAAAAATATTTTGCTTCAAAAGAAAACAATTTATAGAAAATACTGCCCAAAATAAGATTGACAGGCCATCTCTTCCAACATGTTTTCCTTTTGAAGGCAGAAAAATTCCCCTAAACACACTGTATTTTTACGATCCTTAATATATAATGGCTCATGAAATTAAAATCATCTTTTGAAACTGAATATATGCTTGTGTCCATTTTGGCTTTGCCATTACAAATTAGTTTAACAGGTCTCACCACACAATACTCTGTTTCAACTGGACCTAGACTAAAGCACCTTCTTATTTTGACTCCTCTGGGGCAGGAGGCTGCTGCAGCTGTCATTTGGGGCAGAGCATGGGGTGGAGCAGCAGCACTCCCCTGACTGCAGAGGCAGAAAAGCAGGAGGTTTGGTGTGGACGTGATTTTCTGAGGCCAAGAGAGTTTTTCAGCCTGTCAGTGGCTGATCTGTTCCCAAGGAAAAGTCTTTTAGGAAACTTCTCTTTCAAGGACTGTTTTTTGTAAATAGGCTTCTCAAAACAAGCTCAAAACAAGTCCCACAGCTGTTCTGAATGTGTTTTTCTCTTGTTCCACCAGTGGGACCAGAGAGGTGAGGCTCCTTTGACCAATCATATTAACCTGTATAAGAACACCTTATAAAAAGAGTTGCAAACCCTGAAATAAAGTATTTTCCTGCCTCATTGGGATCGAACCTCACTGTTGTGATTTTGAATCCGCTCTTTACTAGTGACAGTTTGGAGCAGCAGCCCAGGGGCCAGCTGTGTCAGGAGGATGCACAGGACCTGGGGGCAGGTCTGTAACCTGTGTTACAGCAGCTGCACACCTCAGATCCTGTCAGGCCCACCCTATTAGTTTCAAATAATTCACTTCTGTATTCTTTGTTATAAAGGTGTTTTACTGCAAATACTAAAACACTGCAATTGTGTACTTGATATTTCTTGACTTGTCAAGATTATAGTTACAGGCTGAGTTTTTGGAGGCTTTTAGATAGTCACATACTTGGGAAAGTAGTGAGGGTGTTAAAATGGTTTAGGTTTTTTCCTTACCAGAACTTTTCTGAGTTGCTAATAGTACCTGAAGTAAAAGTTAAGTTTTTTCAGGAGACAACTTTTTTTCAGATTTCTTTTGATTCAGGGTTTGTTTGGTAGTTTGAGGTTTGTTGGTTTTTTTGAAATCTGAAAAACACAGGTATTATAATTAGTTGCAGGCATTTATTTTCTCATTTAAAAAACTTTGTGAAATTATCATTATCATAGTTTTCCATCTTTCTTGGCTACCTTTTTTTTTCTTCTTTTTTTAAGTCCAAAAGATACCATTTGCTAAAGAAACAGTGAACTGTGAAAAAATAAGGACCGAGATTGTGATGTCTAGTAAAGCTGGTTAAAATAAATGTCATTCAGTAGCACTTTGCTATTCACAGCCTTATCCCTAGAACTTGGCCATAGTTTAAATCATAGAAGCATTTAGAAATAAATATTTATGCTGTAAGCAGTCAAGGACATTGCATACTGTTGCTGGGTAATGCCAAAACAAGTACAATAGCTAAGTTTACCCAGACCCTTTAGTCCCAATGCATCCCAAGGGTTTGAGCTGTTCCTCCAAGCACCAAGACTGAGAGTGACTTTTCTCCAAGTTTCTGGTTCATCTCATCAGCTTGCTTGCTTATCTAAATAATCGTTTGTCCACAGCTGCAAGCAATCAGCGTTTTGTGCATACAGTGTAGATTCCCAAGCCAAATTACTAGATAATGAAAATACATGTAATTACATGTTGGTATGCTAGTCTAAATATAATTTACACTTGGGAAAAGGGAAAGAAGGCAAGATAGTAACAGGTGAATAAGAAAACAAAGAAATGTGCTTTAGTATTTTTCCTGATCTTGTTTTTCAACAAAATAGGTATGCTCATTTATGCTGTGTTTACTTAAATGTTTACTTGTGAATTAGAAAGTTCAGTTCTGTTTGAGGAAGTACTGAACAGCCTGTAATTGCTGTAGTGTTTAAGTGAACATTTGGGGAGAAAAGTCAAATTGGCCCATTGTGATAGCTGATACATTTTCATATCAATGTAAAATTCTGATTACTTTCCTTTGAATTTAATATAAACAGCTGCACAGAAATACTGTCTCAAACTTTTTTTTTTTTAATTTCCTGCTATTTATCCCTTGAGAAGATTTGGATCATGTTTACTTTGCAGGTCAGAGACACCTACCTTTTGGCCACCATCCACAGCTCATGGATGATGTCTCCTATCCAGTGACTTTGGATGAAATCAGATTTTGGATGAGATGCAGTTTGGTAGGCTTAGAGAGTTTCTCACGGCTCTGAATGTTATTTTGTGTAAATTCCTTCTTTAGTTTCTCTTGAGAAATTTTTAAATGCAATATTATTTCAAAATTTCACAAATTATTTTATTGCTGACCAACAGACTGCATTTCCTGAAAGTGATGTTTCAGGTTAAAATGTGTGCTCATTCTTAATACCTTGATCTGTCAATCCTCCTGTGACTAAATTTGAATTATTCTAGTCTATAATTTCCTCTTTTAAAACATGGAATTCAGCATTTTGAAATGCTTGGCTTTTAAAAGATATTAGTTACCATGAAGAACTATTAGTGAAATATTTTCTTAAAGATCCCTTTGTTTTATCATAAGATGGATGATTTTCAGGATCAAATACACATTGTTTTGAGGAGGTAATTAACACAAAGTCATATATGTAGTGAGCATAACGAAATGTTTTATTTCACATTCATGTCTTCTTTTCTTGTGCTTTTTCTGACATATTTTTTTTTTAAAATATATTTAAGGAATTAAATTTGCAGTCACGTTACCTATGGGAAGTATATATAGTAACTTTTCCAGTTTGCACATTTTTTTCCTTAAAATTGCTTTTTGAGTTTTGTTAAAATTGATCCATGAAATCAATTATAATTTTGAGCCTTATTGAATGAGTACTTTGAATAATTCAGATGCATTGAACTCTAATTGCTCTCAAATTTGTATGGTTTTTATATTTCAAATGGTAATTCTATAAATTTTAGAGTAATATGAAGTATTTCTTACTGACCTTTGTATTTATGTTATTAAATACATCTTCGGTGACTAATATTTCTCTGTCACTTAAAGAAACATCAAACTTAGTACAATTCACCAATGAGTGAATACAGGATAAGATTCTGTTCCTGCCTTTTTTTTATTACTTAAGATACCTGGACCTGTATTAAAAGCTTTCATTTTACTATGTGTTTCCCTGAAGCATACAGACAGCCACAAAATAGGTGTCTGCAGGCACCGTTGCAAGGATGAAGTTGGAGAGATAGATGAGCTCATAGAGTAGGATATGATGGGAACAATGCTACAGAATTTATGACTTCCCTAATAGGTTTCTGTCATGGACACTTTATTACCAGGAACCTCGAGAACATCAGAAGCAGTGGTCTTAAAACTTACTTTTAGTTCTCGTTAGGCAGAGTAACAGCTCACCATTTGTTAGCAAAATCTCCATCACTGATTATCTTTGGCAGGATATTCCTGCCTATTACTGGCTGATTAGCTAAAACTTCACCAAAGTTGCTGGACATGCAAGAGGAATTACTTCCTCATTAAGCAGTGATGTTAGGTGATCCTTTAGCCTCTTGTGAACACAGAGAAAAGAAAGGAAAACTGTTTCTTTGTGGATATTGCTTCAACTCTTCAGAGCCTGTTTCCTTCTGTCCTCAAGCTGACTCTGAAAATCCATTAAAATGCAAAAGGATGTGCAGATAATGAACAACCCTGGGCTTCATGGAGGAATTTTGGGGTGAGATATGTTAAGCCTAGGCTTTAGCTGTTAGCCTCACTAATCAGGATGGTCCCTTTGGGCCCCAGAGGCTTTTTTTTTTTTTTTTAATTGGGGCATCAATATGCACATAGGTGTCTTGAATGGTGGAAACATCCCTGCTGCACACACCCAGTGGGGACAAAGCTAGCCAGGGTAGCAGGCTCTGTGCTATGGCGTAGGGTAAGAGCAGCACTCTTGCTCACCTTTTGTGTATGTGCTCCTGGGGCTGCTGGGGCTGGTCTTCAGCAGGGAGTAAACTTACTTCACAAGGAGATCTTAAAAGCCAAATAGGAAAACTTAGCTTTCATAAAACTCCTATGTGATCAATAGAAAACTATACTCAGAGAGAATTTAGTAGTGGTTCCCTGTCAGGAATGGAAGGATGCATGGCATGGCATGGGCTTGCACAGGGATCTGTCTTTTTCTGCTGATTGTCAGTATTTTTGTTAATGATCTAGACGATGGAAAAATGTGGTTGGTTATGAAATCTGAAGACCATACCATGCTGGAAGTGCTGTAAGGATGCTGGAGAAAAGGAGCAGGAATTCAAGGGTATTTTAACAAACTGGGAAAATTATTGTAATTACATTGTTTTTATGGAGTTCAGTGTCCACTTTTTATACTGTTAATCTCATTATTATTGTTAAACTCACAGTTGTATTCTCATTCAGATAATTTATTGGAGTTGTTCATGCTTCCAGAACAATATAGAAACATGCAATGTTCTGGAACCCTGAAATAACTGTGGAGTTTTAGGGAAAAGTTTTAAGTATTTTATGAATTGAGACTTCAAATAATTTTCTTAGTCTTGGATAATTTCACATTCCAAGTCAAAATAAGACTCTTTAGACTACATTTGTAGGAGTATATAAAGCTAAATGGCATAAATTCAGCCTCATACCTTACTGCCTCTGCACATATCAATATATAAGTATTAATGTGAATATAACTACTCATACAAAGGAGTACTGTATAACATCATCAAAATATATATAAACTCATAAACCTGATTAATGTGGAAGCAATGTTGGTTCACTTTAGCAACTTGACAAACCTTTGGCCCATGCATTTTTTTCTCAGAAACATGGTTTTCAAAAAATAATTGCCCTAAGTAGTGTGAATCACTACCCTGAAAATAAACACAGAGACCCTCCCTCGATGGGTCCTTGGTGCCTCCATTTTCATTGGGAACTTTAACATTTATCTCTTTGTTTTATGCCTGTTTCAAAGAATTATAGTCCCCCTGGAGACATTGGATTAGGGATTGTAAAATCAATGTTGTGTAAAACCGTTGTTCCAGCACTTTCAAGCCATTCCCACAGAATGGGAAAAGGCCAGCTGGACCCTGACCCACCAGGTGGGACAACATTGCCCAGCTGAATGATCTCTTCAGGAACAGCTAACTTGACAGCCTGTGTAAAGCTAGATAAGCAGAGATATTAGTGTTCACGAAGATATAAATAATTATTCAGCTCACCAAGCAAGGTAGCACTGCACCCTGCAGGACCTAAATCAGACGGCTCAATATGAGCCAAAATGCACTGGATTCCCTGCCAGATTATTCAGCTTAATTAACACTCCAGACTTGGTCAAGATAGTTGACTTTCCTTAAAGCAAATAACTAGAACTGGCAGCATCTGGAAGGATTGCATTCTTACAAGGTCTTATATCAATATATACACAAATATATTATTTTTCTGTGATGTAAGCATTAATTTTAAATCTAGTAACTACTTCTGTATGTATTGTGTTTAAGATGTGATTTGAAAGACTGGTTCAGAAAATTCTGCTCACTCACAAAAAAAAGCGTCTGATAAAATCTTCATTAGGGCAAAAAACAGCATTGCTTTTAATGAAGCAGATTACCCAGCATAGTGCATTTTTGTCTATTCATCTCTGAAAAGGCATAAACATGGTAAGCTACCCCATGAAAAAACATACTTTTATGCTCTTTGTCTTGATGTGCATAACAAAGGTGCTTAGTTAATTTGGATGATTTAAATAAACATATGCTTATCCAAACCAATAAAAAACATCCAGTTTCCCTGAAAACATTCAATATGTCTGTGAATCTTTATTGACCTTTACTTAAATACAAAATGTTGATTCAAGTAACATGAATTAATTTCATTACTAATGACTAAAATCAACATAAACCCAGGGGCAAAATGAAAATTGTTTTCCAAGAAACAGTTTCTTGACTCCTTCAGCATCTGCCTTACACACGGCGTGGGAAGAAAGCAGCACAGTGCTCACATTCATGTTGTCACCACTGCAAGTTGTTATGTTAAATGTAAGACACAAAATGTAGAGCACGTGCTGTTTCGATATCAAGATAATTTTCTTGTAAAGATGGTTAGCTATTGTTTACGTAGTGAATTTGGTTTAATTACAAATTTGAATATTTAATTAC
The DNA here is from genome assembly GCA_013399455.1 of Anthoscopus minutus. Lineage (NCBI taxonomy): Eukaryota > Metazoa > Chordata > Aves > Passeriformes > Paridae > Anthoscopus > Anthoscopus minutus. Next base: position 35,550 of record VWYI01015307.1, read on the forward strand.
ATAGAAGTCATTTTACTAACCAGTAGAGTTCTCAAAGAGGCAGACATGGATGTTATTATTTAAGGTAACATCACATTTGAGAGGTGATGCAGTAAGAGTCTAAACATTGCATGTGTTTCTTGATGAAAACTCTTCAGTAAGAGCAACAAGCAAGTGGCACTTGTGTGATACCTCTCCTACAACTAGCAGCTCGTTTTTCATGCTTTCCATCCTAGTTTAAACTAAAAGGGAACTCCTGCAAAAATAACATTTTTTTTTTATGTTGAGAAGATTCAGAACAGACATGAAAAAGAATGTTCTGACTTTAAGCTTAGACAGAAAAAAGGGAACCCAAGCAGGACAGAAGAGTGTCAATGTTTCTTTTGTTAGTGACCAGCCAAAGCCTGGCCACAGCTTGTGATGGCTTTCTCACAGAAACATTTTCACTTCAAAAATTATTGTATTAAAAGCAAAAAGATTAAGTAGCTGGCATGAGAAGTGGCTCATCTCATGCTGTCACTCCTGTCCTCTGCCTAAACCCCAGGAACATGCTCCCATCATGCTTGTTAGAGGGGGGAAAGTGACTTGGTCCCTTGCCTATCCTTGAGATAACTGCTAATCTCTGGGGAAGGACTTGAAAATCACAAGAGACACAAGAGAAGTACAAATCTTCTAACTGAGCCTTTGAAAATGCCCTGAACATTTTTCTTTCACAAAACAGTGATGCACATATTTTCTGCTTTCCACAGCCTGCTTTTCTTCACAGTGATTTACAAGTCCAGTGAAACATATTGCTTTTACTCAATGTATCTTAAAACTAATGAATCAGAATATGTTCTCTTTATGAAGAAAATAATACCATTTTTCTCTACTAACCTAAAATACACCTAGGTTTTCCTAAGAACTTTATACCTTAATGTAAAAATTTAGAGTATATCAGCTTGTTATTGCCATAAAGTAATTGAGGTCTCCTTTGTGGTGAATTCAAATTTCATACTTTAAATCCAGACTTCCCTTTTCAAATTTCTAACTCTGTAATCTCTAAGACTTTATTTTTGACCCTGGAGTAGATCTGTAGTGTACATTAGGAGACAGCCTGAGGAGAATGAAAGCCTTGGATGAAGTTCCATGTGTACAGATTGCAGAAGTATAGGATAGTTGTGTACAAAACTCATCATAAGATTTAGACCTGAAACAGTCTAATTCTGTTAAGAAACTTCATTTCGAAGCAAGGCAGATAGTGTGGTGTTCTTATGTACTTGGGTTTGTGTTTCAGAAGTATTAAGGGTACCCTTCACTTTCCCCAGTGAGTTTCCACAGGCACCAAATATGCTCTGTGTCCCCAGCTGGAGAGGGAAGTTGAACTCACATATCCTACTTTCCTGGAGGAAACCTTAAGCATAAGGACAATTAGGGCCTAAGGTATTTTACAGTGAAACAACACCTTCTCTTCTGGAATGATTCAGCTCCAGAAGAATGCATAACTGAGAAAGTGTGCAGATATATAACCTCTGTTTTAGCACATTAACACGGAGAGTGTGTCATCTCTACCTGGCTTCACAACTTCCAGCCTGAGACCTGCCTCGTTCCAGCAGCTCAGAGTAAGGACAGGGGCTCAATGCAGTCTTAGCTTCCACATGGATATGCCCCATCTTCCACAAAAAACACTTCTGTTTGTGATTGTAATGCTTAGATTTTCAGTTTGAAAAATAACACTTCCACATCACACCTTTTTTACAAAGAGAGCCAAAGGCAAGGTGGGTAAGAACCTGTAACTTAAGGAAGGACACAGAAGAGAAGCTATCAGCTCTGCTAAAGAGTTATCTACAGCTTGAATCTCTTCTGTGAACATGCTGGGTACTGAAATCCCTGGTACAACTCCTCAATATTTTAGAAAAATAAAAAGATTTCTGAAGGAGTTTTAGTTATAGAATATAATGAGTTTTGAATGGAGACTTTGTCCAATAGGCTGATGTGCTGTATGGACAGAGTCTCATAGAGAACCCATTTTCCAAATGCACATACATGGCATGCAGCTTGCATTTCCCCCCATTTTAATTTTCCTTTTATTTTTTTATTCTCTTGGGGTTTTTTAACCTGAAACTAACAATCTTTAAAGGGAAGGGATAAAGAAATCTTTGAGATGAGACATTAAGAAAAAAGAAAAAAAAACACATAAAAATGTCCCAGAAGATAACTCTAAATTAGACTCTTGTCCCTCCTGAAATTTTCTTTTTTTTTGGCCTATAGTGTTTAAGTTACCAATGTTCAATAAAAAAAAGTATGTACATCCTCTAGTAATGAATTTATGTAAAGTTCATTTAATGTGCCAACATGTCCCATAGCTGACGCCGTAAGCCAATATCCATGTGCAATGGAAAATTTGTATTTCTGATTTGTTACTGTATTTTTAAATAAGGGAAAAAATAATGTTGAGGACTCCTAGTCACACATTATTTTATAGCTTTATTAATATTAGCTATACAGTGTGTTGCAAAAGAATATGAACAGTCGCTCATAGTGAAAAATTTTCTTATCCAAATCCCTCAGTTCTGAGGTTCTAAGAAAAACAAATATTTGGTAACACATTGAGTCTGTGATACAGTCTGGCCTCTAAAAGGGAAGACAAACAGCTGCTGAGAAAGATAAAAGAAAATGGTAATTGACAAAGAGAGGGATACCAGCATAAAATGCAGCTAACAAAAATTGTTCTTGTTTCTGAAAGTCACACACAGACTGCATAATTGTCTATAGGTACATAATTTTAAGACCTTCACCAGACAGTCATTGTATTGCAAAGCTATTTCTAAGTTTTATAGAAAATGCCACCTTGAATAGCAGAAATTCAGTCTGCAAAACAGAAAAATTTTTGATAAAGGATGTATGGGGCTGCAGTCCCTGAAACTTCTTATGACTGCCAGGCAGAAATGAATGACATGAATATACTTTGTGTGCATAGAGCTTACAAGCCCCATTTTAGAGGAAAAAGTGGAGTATAGACTTATTCATGAAATCAAGCATAGCTTAATCAAAAGAACCGTTTTTAATTGAACAGCCAGACATAACCAAAAAAGCCATTACATCTTTTAGCAAAGGAATCCCATCTGTGTCTTAGCAATTTCGCTGTTCCCGAGAGGAGTGCATTGGTGTGCTGTTGCTGAGAGCATGGGCACTGAAATAACCTTGTGTGCCATTGGCTGGGGGGTTCCAGTGACCTAGAGGTGGACAAGAGCAGGGATGGGCATGAGTTTCAGTCAGCCCAGAAGACCTGTTTGTTGTGTTTGTTAAACCCCAGGTCATGGCAGCCAGGCTACCCTGCTGCCACAGACCTTTGATTTCCACTGGCCATGTGGTAACGGGGAAGGAAAGCCTTGATGTCTGGGAATGACAGTGCTCATCTCTCACTTTTGCAATAGAATAGGGAATTGCAGAGAGGACTCCTTTCCATCTGACATCTTCTGAAAAAATAAAATGGTTATGAAGCTCTGTGAGGTTTGTGTGGGGCACCAGTAAGCAGTCACTAACACTGTATTAGAAACTTTTCCCTGGGCAATAAATATGAATATCATACATGCTGGTGGGTGCATGGCAGCCCATCCTATGGAAAGGTCAAGCCATTCCCCTCCTGTGGGAGCTTCTGCAGTGCCTTCAGCTGCATTCTACACACAGAAATACCACCTGATGGAATGAAAAGGAAATGTTTACATTCTTGGCATGATGGTGATCAAGGAAAACTGTACCTTTGTCTGAACGGGAAAGACAAAGGCCTTACCAGCCTACCTTTTTGAATGGAAGAATGAACACAGAACTTCACTTTTACCAGTAATATTAATATTCCCAGCAGGGGACAGTATGTGCTAAAATACAGCAGTATGTGCCTAATTATACAATTACACCCACACATCTCTGTCACCCACTCTTTGCAATTTTCATCTGAGAAGACAAGCAGTGTTTGAATGCAACATCTTTTGGTTCTGGGTGCAAAACTTCTTGCACAGTCCGTCTCTTTAGGATCCAAGTTTTCACATGTGCAAACACAGCCCAAAACCTTGATTGAACCCTAATATACACTACAATTTTAAATACATAATTGTCTCACTGCATTGGTAGGGCATGCAGTGATCATGTGAATCCTTGAGGCTGGACATTGCTACCATAGATGAAATATCACAGATAAAATGAGTTTTGTTAGTGAAGGATACACCTTTCATAAGTGGATCAAAAAAAGATCTGTGGAAATAGCCTGAAAGAAGTTGGTGTTGGGATGTAAATGTAAAACGTCAGGTGGGGGAAAAAAAAAGCAAAGGGAAAAAAGAGCGTGTGACTAATACAAAATGTAAATATGTATAAGTGGTGACATAAAATGATATTTATTTTTTTATTCACTGTTCCACTATGGAAACCTTTCTTACTAATTTGAGAAGAACTAATATTTATTAAAATAGGAAGATTATTTATATATACTTACATTGCTTCAGTCATACTGCTATATTGGCTTCTTAGCTTGCATCTGTGTTCGAGGATATATTGAATGCTTTAATATAATCTGTTCTGGAGAGTCAGATGTTCATGTTCTGCAGGGTCTCCTTGTATCACACCTATTTCTGAATTAATGTGAACCAAAATTTCACTGAATGTGATGAAAATGTTTAGCTATGCAAAGCTACACAGTGAAGTTACACACTGGTAAACTTATTAGGTTTGGACCAAGAGTAGATCCAAGTCCATACCAGTTGTGAGAACTTGAAAATATAATTTATTGACTATGTAAAACTAATGTTATAAGTGTTACAAGTGTATAAATACAGAAAATGTATTTAATGAAGCAGCTATGGGATAGATTTTGCATTTCTTTATGATGCAGATGTGTTGCTGGTGCTGCTTCTGGACAAGTAAAGCATCTGCACCTCTTTCTTTCAGGATCCAAGGCTGTTGGACTGTGAAAAGACAGTCAGATTACTCTTTTTTTCCTCCTGCTGATAATTTAAAGCTAACACTAGTAACCCTCTCTTCAAAGGCGAAAGCGTGTGCTAGGGAATGTTAAGAATATTTGATTTATCTGTGCTTCTGAACCCAGACTGATATGCATGAAAAAGGTTAGAGTTTACCAAAATTACTATTTCGAGGACATCCAGCACAGGTTGGCTACTTCACAAGTAAGGCAGCAAAAGTATTTTGGCATTAGGTTCAAATGCCAACAACAGCAAGCATTAGATTTCAGATTTTTTGTATGATTTATAAGGAGCAACAGACAAGATAGAATAGAATCCTCAATGAAGAATTCACCAATGAAAACTAAAAATGAAAACACTTCCATAGCCTTGCCCACAAGCCGAATCTCTTTCTGTCATCCAAAGTATGCTACTAATTTCTTCATAGCTGGATACAAAAATGGTAGTGGGGTTCTTGCATTCAGCAGAACATAAGATCCAAGATCAGGATCCTGCTATACCCATCTGCACATAGAAAGATGAAAATGGTCCCATATACTATAAATATGAGATGTGATAGCTTATTTGAAATGTGGCGGCTGACCCCATATGTGTTTTCCTAGAGGTCTGCAAAGCAAAACTAATTTCCTTGGAACATATTTTTAAGCCTCCACAAAAGAGATATTCTGACGAAAAAATGCCTTTCTAACCAGGGAAAACTTAACAGGCCTGTTCCTGGGACCTCACCTGCTTGGTTATTTGGCTTTCATTTCATTTTGGAGATGTAACTTGTAGACATTCTAGGACTAGATATGGGCCAGAGACCAAGGAAAAGAATGATCCTGTATGTTTGACCTAAGCAAAGGAGCTCAAAAGCATTCAAATGAACGCATGGATTCAAACTCAAAAGTCCAATAAATGCCTAGCGGGGCAAATCTGGAAACCAAGCCAACCTGTTAATCACTAGAAAACCACAGAAAATTTTGTGACTGCTTTTTGGAAAATATTTCAGTATTTGTTTTCATGACAAGTATTTTCCAAAGAAATTCAATGTATTCTTGTTACTTAATAAATTCAGAAGATTGTAGTTGAATACCTGCAGATCATGGATTTTCAGTCAAATATAGTATTTCTTTTATCTTGGCTACCTACAAAAATCAGTTTGTAGGCCTGTAATCTAAACACACTTTTCCTGAACACCACACATTTGTCATAAATATTCTGATTTTGTACAGTTGAAATCAGTGGGAACTTTTGCACAAACTCAGGCAAGTGGTGGGTCATCCTACTGCCAACAAGACCTAGAGCCACCTTTGCATTATGCATCTGGAAGGTAATTACTAAAATGAGCACTCCAGGAATATCAGTTTGACACATCAAAGTTGTGTTAATCACAATTTTTTTGAGACTGAAGTAATGCAAAAGAGAACAGTAAATGCAACCTTCTTCCTATACCCTCACCACATGCACACAATTGCCTGGGTATGAAACTCCAGCAAATAATCTGACAACACAAACATGAACTCTTTAAATGCTTAAAATATCCTGATTACAACAGTATTAAATGTGTCCCTTTACTTGGGAACTCTGGTCTTGACAGCAACTAAAATTACTCTAAACCTCATCTCTTTTTCAGACAGAATTTCCTAGCTCCTGCTGTGTGGCATCTACCACTAATCTGACATGCCAGAACAGTGGCAGAACAAAGAGGAAACCATTGTAAATGTATTTATTTTTTAAATCTGCATAAAATGAGTATTTCAGGGATGCACTATTCAACCTCTGACTGCAAAGTTTAGTCACCCCTAATCAGTCTTCAGTGTAGAATTTTATCAGCAAATGCAGAAAGAAGTAGTATCATTTTGTAACTGCATCTGGAGGCAATAAAGTGTGTGTCTGTCTGTATGGGGAAGTCACAACAAAATATGTCAGGGCATGAATTTCAAGCACAATAACTGCTATGCTCTAAGTCTCTCTGTAGATGCACTGCAACACTAAGACTTCGGGGGTTTATTCCAGTTTAGCTTAATCCATTTTCACAGTGGACTCCTGCAGAGGAATTAGTGTCCACAGAGAGAACTATTTCTTAAAGGTATTCTGAGATATTTTCCAACTAGACAAGCACTAATTGTTAATATATTTTAAAATATCTATTTCCCTATAGTAATAAAATAACAAACCTGAGTACTTTTTCAGAGGAAATTAGAGTTCCTCAGAGACTAAATCACCCCCATCTGCTGTTTTGCATCCCGTGTTGTATGGCAGCCTCTCCTACTTACACATGCTAAAACAGTGCATGAACAAAGAGAAACTCTGGCACATGCATACATTTTCCAAATTTACATAAAATTAGAATTTCCAGAATGCATAATGTGCCAGCCATCTCAAAGTATTGTTAGTCTGACTTGTCTTTGAACTGGGTTGGTACAGTATCGATTGTATATGAAAAAGGCTGTTGCTTTCCTTGTAGTACAGGCTGTATTGCAGCAAATGTCACTAAAATATAAAAAAAAAGCGCGTCAGACTGCTCATATAAAGTGGCATGTAGAAAGAATGCATATTCCTTTTTGGTTTTTTTTTGGTTTTTTTTTTTCTTTTTATTTTTACTTAGGAATTTTTAGGATTAATTTCTTTATCAAGGTTTTGGCTTTCCATGCCTGAGAAAGGTAAAATGTAAGCAACCACAACCAGACACATTTCCTGAAGCTCAGTTACCTGTTTCACTGACCAGAAAGTCTTATGTGTTGTCCATCAAGACGGGCATCAGCCAGTGAATCACATCACTTCTAGCTGGGACCTTTCAGATACAAATATTATGATGCTAATGTGAGTGTTACTTAGTGTCAGAATTTTAGATTAATTTTCAATATCTAGAAATTTGATCCACAGTCTGAATTGCTTCAGGTCTGCCCTAATGAATGTTACTGGCATATCACATCTTTATTGATGTTATTTTTAAGACAGATATGTGAGAAGAGGGACTACACAGAGACAGCATTTCCCTCCATTAAGAGTGCAGCAAGCCAGCCCAAACAATACCCTGTCTGCTGAGGGTAAGTTGTGAGATTTATTATAAAACTTTTCTCTGTCTTTCAAGCTTAACATTATCAAACTACCATTGCCCCAGCATGAATTAAAAGGGTACCCTAACATCTTTTAGAATGCTTAGAACAATTAAATATGGCACATCAGCAGTATTTAAAACTATGTTTCCCAAAAGAATTCTACTCTTTGTTGAAATTTTTTCTTGCTCTAAATTGTGCCAAAAATTCTAATTCATCTCTGGATATTCCATTTAAAAGAATATGAATATGAGTAATAGTTGCTTCATGTAACAGTTTTCAGGGTACAAAAATGCCATGGAATAGAAATGAATAGGAAAAAAAATATCCAGATTTCCTGGGTTTTATTTAAAATATCTCCACTACATTTATTGGGGGAGAATAAATTTCAGGTGCTAGGTATTAATGAGAGTAAGTTAATGGAGGGTCTCACAGCATCTCCTTATTTGTGAACTGAACATTTGTGTTACTGATATTTAGCAGCCGTTACTAAACAGAGTTTGAGGACAGCTGAGAGAGGTTTCAACAGGCTCCAGCTCTTAGGAGGAACTTCTTTGTCTTTATCTTGTTCTTCAGTTCCATGGTAATAGTAGATCTAATAATTTATTGGGTTTTACTGAATGGAAAATGGTTCCTAGTAGACATAAAGTAGATGTTTATTTAAGTTTTGTCCACATGATGATACTGTAGATGCCCTGGTCTTGCTGCCATAAATGCCCATCTTTGAAGCTGAGAACATGATGCTGAACAAGCTTGCAGACATTATGCAGACATGTTGTTTTTGTCCTTACCAAGTAGCTTTTAAAATCAGTATACTTTCACTATATTTATCTTTCAAATATGAAAAAAGTTTGAAGTTTAAGGATTTTTTTGGTTTTGATTGGTTTTCTTACTTTTGCATTGACACACTTTGATTTTAGTGACAAGAACTCATACAATCAAAGAAATTGAAGTTCTGGGGAATCTTCTGGTAGTCTTCATTTCTTTTTTTCTTTTTCCTAGTGCCAGTCTAAGTGAAAATACATATTTTTTTCTAGAGGTGCTCTATCCATTATTCATCCTAAACAGGATGTGTAATGAGCAGCCATTAGACAGGATTTCCTCCATCATGCAGAAATATCCATTTCTCACTAAGGAAATAACCACTTGTGAGTCTTTCCTTGAATCTGTGTTTATTATATTTTGTGGCAATTTTCATGTCCCCCCTATTCATGTATATTACTGCTTCACCAGTACATACTGCATTTTCATTTTGTGGTACAGTTTACTTTTGTTGCATTATGGCTTTGTATATTCTGAAGCCTTTTGGATGCAGAAAATATGTCATGGTAAAGCTCCTAATTGCCTAATAAAGACAATCATCTAATGTGAAGAAGCCTATCAAATATGAAAAAAATCCCAAAACCAGCACCATACTTTTATTTTCCTTTTCTAAAGTGCCCTAGAGACAAATGCAAACTCAGGCTCGGTTGATGATATCTAAAATGTGTCATGGCAACTAATAAATGATGATGGAGTAATACACTGTGTACCTGTAAACTGGGTTTAGACAAGTATTTTCCCATAGCATACAATTCTATTTTATTTTTGGTACAGCATTCTTCATGAAGTCCTAGCTACAGTGATCAAGAAATTCGATAAGGAGAATTTCAGTATTTTTATTCAGTCTAAAGCAGCACAATTTTCATGCAAACCTGCAGAAATAATGTAACATTTTGGCGTGAGTTTCAGATGGTGTTTACACACAGAAAATAACAACCATAAAGGATCCGTGAGTTACCCATGTCAAGAAATTTTATCTGTCTTTTGACCCACTGCTGTTTCAAAGGCAGAAAATAGGTCTGAGTACAAATATTGCACTTGAAACTGTATTTCTCCTTATCTTGGGAACAGTGATGTACTTTTCCACCATATCTGAATTTTTTTTACACAGTGCTATATTAAGTGTTGCTTACAGAGAGCAACACAGTGCTAAACTAAATATCTGACTTGATAAAAACTGGAATTGCCTTTGAAGCCACACCCCATGAGCTGTATTTCCAATTTAAAGACCACGTTTTAACTCCTTTGATGCCTGGGTGAAATGTTCTTGAAACAGATGAAACCTGTGTTAAAGAATCTAAGACTATTTGAGCACACCATGAGCACAGTGCTACAAACTTGTCTTTAGGGTCTTGCAAACTCTGAGGTTGCTACCTGAGTGGCCACAACAAGGAGCACTTACTGCAGTTTCTCAAGGGAGCAGGGACTAAATAAAGGCAAATCCCAAGCAGCCAAAGATAAATGATAACAAACTTTCTTAAAGGTCACAGCAAGTCACCTTCCTGAAGAAGAAACACCTATATTACATAGGGGAAAGTCTAAAGAGATATTGAATTGTATTCTCTGTCTCACACACAGCACCTAAAACTAGAAAACACAAGACTGAGACAAACAGACTGTGTAGCCATACCTGCAGAACTTTGGATTTATCAGGATATAAAAGATAAGAGAAAAAATTATGATTTTTTTTTTAGTTGTTTTGAGGTATTTTTATCCATGATGATATAATTTGGCTGTGGATTGTCTGTGCCCCAGATGTGAGTGACAGTTTTGGTCTTCCAGGTGTGGGAGAGCATCCTTTTCCACATTGGCATGTGACTTTGGGAAGGTTTTGACTACTCTCCATACAGCTTGGAGAGGGAAGGAAAAAGTCTAGTTGGCTCCATGGAGAATGAGTTCATTCAAACCTGCAAGGCACTTTCAGAGCTGGAAATACTCATAAATGCTGCAGCAACATTTATCTGATCCCCCTGGCATCAAGCTGGCTCCTACCACAATTATTTGCTCTGGACACATAGGATCTGAACAGGTTCCATGTTGCTCCACTGATTTCTCATACTCCCAAGTACTTTCTACTTGCCCTACAAGGACACACTTAACTTGGGCCCAGTACTATTAGGTCACACAAACCATCTCAGGCCCAGAAGATTGCCCAGCCTGAGATGGTTTGGCAGATGCACGGAGCTCCCTCCTAGCCAGAGAAAGTCCAGAAACATGAAGAAAACCCAGCTGGACTCATCTGACTTGGACAGACAACACAGTGCATGTAGTCTCTTCAGCTATTTTACCTAAGTTTCAACCTCAGGCCCTGGTTGCCCATTATTTCAGAGATGGGAAGCCATTACTTCTCCAGTATGCTTTTGTGTGGAATTAATGATACTGTGCTTTTAAAAGACTGGCAAATGGCTAAACTGCCCTGTAATGCCTTCAAGGAGAGAAGGGTTCAAGTGCAGAAATAGATTATTAGTTTACCAAGGTGAATGCAGTGACTTGATGCCAGAAGTATTGGACTGGAAGATGAAAATTTTGGAGGTTCTGCAGAACTGAGAGGCCAGTTGAAACCTGAAGGGTGAAGAAATGGGGCACTGCAGTTGTGACAAAGCCTGCATGTATTTGTTGTTTCTGAAGTGAGTGCTGGGCTGTGTGAATAAGAGCAGAAATACAGAATTGGACATCAGACACCTCCTCAGCCTGCAGCCACTGCCTGTAGCAATGCTGTGTCATCACGCTGTGATAGTTCGTGACTGCAAAATTAGTGAGTCTGCAAAGAGTTTGAAGTAGAACCCTAGTCCCAGAATAACTCTCAGGATGTCAAAGCCATCAAGGTACCTGACATCTGTGAAATCCTCTCCTCCCAACCACCACAACTGACTCTTCCTTGCTATTTCAGTCACCAGTGTTTTCTAATTAAAATAAAAATGCTGACTGTGTAGCACTTCCTAGTTCTGAAGTGCAAATCTCTTTTTTTTTGTCTCAATTGGGACAACAGCTAGATGCATGCAATCTGTCTTGGACTCTTGTGTGGATAGGGAAGATGGGTACCTCCTAGGGCACTGATAGGTCACATGCAACATGGAGACAGCCAGGGAAGGGAGGCCCCAGATGTGCCATTCAGGGTTGATTTTCAGGCATGGATAGGACCATTCTTTCAACACACACTGGATTAAACCAGCTCATTGTATTACCACATATAAACATCTTTTACTCTCACTCCACAATAAATGTAGGTGGTTGTAATATTGACTTGAAGTAAGGAATTATTATCTTTAAAAGACTTAGGAAGACTGACCTAGAACACAAAGAGGTTATTAATGCTTTTGAAAATATACCACCTGGGCTTGAGTCAATAGGTAGTGAGGCAATTAATAAAGAGCAAGACTAACAATATATTTGTATTCTCTTTTGCACAAAATGTAACTGAATAGACATAAAATCCATCCTGCTATTGTCTTTCTCTTCTTGTGGTTGTGATGGAAAGGAGATGAATGCATTTAAGAGCAGTTTCCTATACACAGTAGTCTTGTACAGTATCCCATTAACATTACAGAATAGGATTGGTACTGCAATGAATTATCGAGACAAGAAGCTCTATACTTCTCTATCACTTGGCAGGATATGTGGCTTGACTTTCCCACAAATGCACCAACTTTCCACAGAAATAAAATGCAAATTATGGCTGCTCCAGTGAATTCCCTCTCTAAGAAACTTGGAATCCTAAAGGTTTTTAAAAACCAAATTTCTAGGAAATTAAGATATTTTTCATTAAGACCTTCTATGCATTTCTTTTTAAATGCTTAGTTTTTATAATGTTACATTGCACTAAACCTTTCACTTTACATGAGATGTAGGGGTGCATGCTGACAACTGGTTTTAGAGTGAATTGCTGCTGGAAAGGCAAGTTGCCTTTTCACCACAGTCCCAGCTTCATCTTTCTGTGCAGTCAGTTGAGTTCAGTTAGCAAATTATTTATTTTTCTGGCATTCCAGGTAGACCCTAGTATGAGTGGCAATTGATTTTACATCTGAGTAGATGGGTGCAAAGCAAATCAAGTTTGTAAAATTAATTTGTATTCCAAGGTAGGTTATTAGCTCAGGCACATTTAGTCCCTCTTCCAAGCCAGAGCTGTATTCCAGCACAGATCTGTATATGTTTGTACATACCTTGAGTGGTCCACTTCCAAGCAAGTTTTAAAGTTAAGTACCAAACATTAACTCTAGGGGGTTTTTGCCAAAATAAACACCAAATCAAACAGAAGCAGACCTTCTTGATAGCTGGTCTGTACAGTACTGTTCAAACAGCTGGAACGCCTACTGCTGCATGTCCCAGTACTGAAAGCCTGGGTGGAAAAAACAGAAATGAATTGCAATATGTTTCACAAGGTTACAAGTGATGAAAGTTGCTACAGTTGCTCAATGCTTTCATGTTTAGAGGATCTTAGTGTTTAATTGCTTCTTTACTGAAACTGCAGCTATTGATGGAAAAAATGTTGGGGCTGCTTTGAATGGGTTTGTTAAATTTGGTCTGATGCTTTGAGCAGTCCTTTGGCTATATTCAAAGTTCATCATTTCAAAAATGTTGTTAAATGTTATAGACATGCAAGTATGTACTTTTTTTTTATCTGTGAAGCAACACAAATTTTTGGGGACAAATATGAGCACAGAAAGAAATCAGGTCCCTGAGGAAAAAATTTCCAAGCTACAAGTGCTACAAATGACCCAACCACAGATTACATGAGGACTTGCTCAATGAACTCTGAATTTTCTGCATACAAACACTCACCTAATCTTCCATCAACCTCTTTTCTGTATAATTCCCACTTTCCATAAACCACATTTTTCATGCTTAAAAGTGATGACAAAGAAAACAAAATAATATTTTAGAATCTCTGTGAGGCAGGATTAATGAGTGGGTTAAACTCAGTCCCTTTAAATGGGAATTTATTGATTCTCACTATAACATAAAGAAGAGAATGATGGGCAATTCACTTACTTTGTCTAACTCTCTTTTCTGGTGTGGTGCACTGAAAAGAACTGGAGGTAATGGTTGTGAGATTGTGAAAGGAATGAATATATGAGACCACGGAAACCTGCATCATTTACCATACTATCAATTCTTAGTTTCATCTTACATTCTTACTTTTGTTGTTGGCAGCTTTAGGTGCACATTTGCTATTTTAAATCCAGAATTTGAATAAATTCACAAAAGAAAATTCTGGACTCCCTTTACAAGGTCAAAATCAATTTCTTTTTCACTGACAACTCAGCGTGACTGTATTGGACATTTAAAATTCAATTTGTGTTATTTCTGCCAAATCTAGTACATAAGCATTAGCAATAATGATTGGGAAGCCACATTTAGCTGGTTTAGCTGTTATTCCTAATGTGACCATAACTATAGCATCTAAGTGGAGTACTGATAGCCTTGTTAAAGATTCATGCAGTGCCTGGGACACAGCTCTATTCTATAGCTACATCAGTGCTGCTGGACTGACAAATATAGCATTGTTTTTCTCGTTGTAGTGTGACTCACAAAAATGTCTCACCATGACAAGATATTACTTTTATAAAATAAGTTTTCTGAGCACAGCAGCTGGGCCAATAATTTGTGAAATAAAAGTAACAATAAATGAAAAATTAGCATTTAAAAAAACGATCTGTAAATCTCATTCTCATTTAGCTTAACTTTGGACGTAGCAGCAAATGTGATATCTAATATCAAACTACTTTTAAAACAGTGGTGCAAACTTCAATTTATGCTGTCATGTCAGTGCAAACTGTAAGAATTCAGGAATTTTGCAGCTACTATTCACTATATGAACTTATTTGTTTCTAATTTTATATGAGTCAACATCTGAAATCTTGGAAAAGCTATTGATATATGCAGGTGGGACAGCAGCACATCAGTGGATCCTTCTGTGCAGACACTGCAGGTGCAAATTCTGTGCTAGGTCAGGACCCACAGTGCCGTCTTGACCATGACATGACTTCAGCACATGTGAGACATTGCAGCTACTATTTCTAAAAGCAGATCCTGTGTCCATCGAAGATATCTGGCCCATATTCTGTTTCAGTTGAGCACCCCAAATCACAAGGCATAAAAATGTGCCAAATGTTATGCCTCTTTCCTGACATTTCCCTTGTGAGCTGCCCTATCACTTCTTCCCACCGGGCAGCTTAAAGTCACATCTTGACAGCTTGCTGGAAGACCTTGTGCTAAAGCAGATCTAAGCTGCCTCGGAAGTTTAAGAAACTACAGAAATACCTCTGACAGAGTAGATTTTGGCTTCCTATTCTGCTGGTTTTTTCTCTGCTACCTCTTGTGCAACAGTAAGGAAAGACGTGAGCAGTACAAATTACATTTAGTCCTAACTATGTGTCCTGTATGTCAAGAACTCTTTTTAACCCTGAGAAGCGGATTCTGCTACATTTAGAACTCTGCTGTCTTCTGAGATGCTTCAAGCTCTCATTGCTAATAAAGCATGTGAAAAACGAAGGAAATACACGGCAAGATATGCTAGGATACACACTTGAGGACATAAGGCTGAGCTTTAGTGAGAGAAGACATAATAATAAAGACATCAAACAGCACACCAAACTTCCTCATCTCTCCTCTGCACCTGTGGAAGGCAGAGGCTGAGACCACAGTGCTGTCCTCCCATGTCATGCCACTGCCACCAGGTGTTTCCCATCACATGGGCCCATGCTACTCCAGCTGTGTGCAGGCTCTAGTCTGAACCACCACCACCACCATCACAGCCACCCCTGGCTGATCTTTGTGCCTCCTTCTGGCCCTTCAGCACCGACCTCTTCTGCTGCTGCCTTTGCCCTGGAGCTGGTGCCAGGGGCTGCGTGTGGTGTGTGCCAGCAGGCAGCAGCGGCGCTGCCAAGAACGCACAGAACACAATCTCATGTGGCCAAAAAGGTGCTGTAAGATCATGGATGAGGGGAAAGGGCATCAAGTGCCTTGGAGAGGTGGATCAGGCACGTACTCTGACTCTGTATTCAGTGTAGCAACAGCACACGGGTCTTAATTTTTATAACTTAATTTTTCATTTTTATTCTTTGAGAAATAAGACTCTGAAACTAGCTTTTTATTTGGGGTTGGTTCGGAATGGTTTATCTCAAACAGTGCAGTCCCATTTGGATTGGAAAAAATGTAGCCTCATAGCAGTTAAGCTGATAATAAACTACTATCTTAAAGTATTTTTCCCAATTAAAAATAAAATCTATACTTTTTTATACAAATAAAAATGTCTTACAACTTTACATCCTAATTATAGTTTTAAAGTGCCAAATTCTTTGAAAAATCATTACCAGCCAGCTAAAGGGAGAGTGGAAAACAGTTTTATCATAATTATACAATTGTAAAGTTTTACAATAAAGAAGTTGTTAAGAATTTCCGTTTGTCTGAAGTGCCTTGTACATTTCTTTACAGTGTTTTAATTGCACAATCAAAAGAAAACACCTGTTTGAAATTAGCATACATCCAAATAAGGAACAAAGACATGCATTTTTGACAATGAGAATAATTAACCACTGGAACAGACTATCAAAGGATACAAAGCATTCTCACTCACTCTCCTTAAATCAAGAGTAGTTCTATTTTTAAAAGACACTGTCTTTTATTCTGGGATTGTTTATTTGAAGTTCCATGATCTGTGCTATGCAAGAGATCGTAATAATGATGGTAATTTTTTGCTAGAGACATCAGAGAATATTTTGGCTCCTGGGACAGTCGCATAGAACATCCTTGGGCTCTGGCTCCTGCCAGATGCCATCAGCCTGCAATCTCTCTTTCCTGAAGATGAAACAGTCAGCAAGTTTTAGAGATATTTATCCCTATTTGGTCTGTAGCTTTCACACTGCCCTTAGTACAACCTTCCACCTTGAAGTCTCTTTACTTGTTAGAATGAAAATTATATAGTACTTGCTTTGAAAGTATTTTGCAGAAGGAAAAAAAAAGTGGATCTAAGATCCAAGAAAAACTAAGAGCCCAATCCAGAGGTATTTTAAGCATCTTTCATTGATTTTGCTATCCCTACCTTTAAAACACAGCTGTTATTTCTTACACATGAATATTTGGACCTTGGTGTGCCAAGAAATGTTCAAGCTCTGAATTAAATATGCTCCTAAGCATGAACAGCTTACATATATGCTGCAAAGCAGTGAACTAAATTCCACTCCAATTTACTGCATTTATACCCTAAATATTTCTCATCCCCACTGGTCTGGCTGGGGGTGCAGACTACACCTGCTTGTCACTTAAATAACTAGGGGATGTGCCTGCACTCAATGAAGGACAGAGCCAGCCACCTCAGGATTTGTAACCCAAATCCATCCTACCTTTGTTGTATCCTCTACCTTTGTTGTATCCTCTGCAGGAGGATAGGTCTTGAACAGGAAAGCTATTGCTGGCCTAAGTAGTACTTATAAGCCAGGTTGGACTTTCTGCTAGGAAATCCTCTCAGGTACAGTAGGATTGTGCTGTGACACTTCCTTTCTGCTATTTCTCTGTCTTTTGCTTTCCTCTCAATTCTTTTATCTGCTTCTTGTAAACAGAGTGGACCTTGTGAGTGAAGCAGTGATTCACAGACGTTTTGACCACAGTGACCACAGACATTGAGTTTAAAAACTCTTTTGACAGGAGGAAAAGAAGCAAAACTTCAGGTTTTGGACATGAGGAGGGCTGAGAGTTTCAGGTTGCTCTGGGTAAGTATGGTCCCCTGAAAAAATGTTTTTGCAGGCTGAAGCCAATCAGTGCTGGTCACTTTTTAAACATCACTTCCTAAGGGCACAGAAACAGACAATTCCCAAACGTTGGAAGTCATGCAGGTGAGGCAGAAGCTCAGCTCAGCTGAACAGGATTCTTCTCATGAAAATAAAGCAAATTAGGAAGTTGAATGCCCAGTGGAAGCCACATCAGGTAACTTGGGACAGATACAGAGATACTGTTTGCCACTGCAGGGACAAAATTCATATAGCCAAAGATAAACTGGAGTTAAAGTTGCCAGAACTGTGAGGAACAATAAAACCAATTTTTTTCAAATTTATTAATGGCAATTGGCCAGGTGTAATATTAACATCAACCCATTAGAGGATGAGGATGGTCACCTCACAAACAGAGACATGGACAAGGGAGGTATTTAACATGTTCTTTACCTCAGTCTTCAACATGGATGGATGATGGGCCAAAAGGGTCCCAGTGTCCTGATTTGGAGGACCATGGCTGTGAGAATGATCGACTCCCAGTCAACCCTGAAATTTTGCTGGATCTGCTTCTCCAGCTGGATCCCTACTAATCTATGGGGCATGATGGGATTCATCCAAGAATCCTCAAAGAGCTGCTGATGTCATTTTAAAACCTCTCTTGATGATTTTTTTGAGCAGTCTTGAGAATCCAGAGAGGTCCTGGCTGACTGGAACCCTGCAGACATTGTCCCAGTTTTCAAGGACTACAGACCTGTCAGTCTCACTTCAGTGCCTGGCAAAGTTACAGAGATTATTCTGGGAGGTATTGAAGAACACCTGAAAGACAACGCAGTCATCAGTCACAGCCAGCACAACTTCATGAGAAGAAAGTCCTGCTTTTCAAACCTGATTTACATTTATAACAAGGTAACCCATCCAGCTGACCAAGGGAAGCCAGTTGATGTTATCCCTTAGTATTTCAGCACAGCTTTTGATACTATCTGTCACAGGATCCCTCTGGATAAAATGTCCATCCCACAGCTGGATAAACACATCATGTGATGGGTGGCTGGCTCATGAGTCGGGCACAAAGGGTTACAGTGAATGGGGTGACATCAGAATGGTGACCTGTCACTGATGGGGTTCCACAGAGCTCCATCCTTGGCCCTGTGCTCTTCAACATCCTCATAAATGACTTGGACATTGTACAGGAAGGGGCACTGAGCAAGTTTGCAGATGATACAAAACTGGGAGGAGCTGTTGGCTCCTTCGAGGGCAGGGAGGCCCTGCAGAGACCTCAACAAATGAGAGAACAGGGCAAGCACCAACCTTATGAAGTTCAACTTTGGAAGGTGCTGGATTCTGCACCTGGGATGGGGCAGCTCTGGATGTACAGACAGACTGAGGAATGAGGTATTGGAAAGCAATGCCACAGAAAGGGGCCTGGGGGTCCTGGTGGATGCCAGCTGAATGTGAGCCAGCAGTGCCCTGGCAGCCAGGAGGGCCAGCCCTGTCCTGGGGGCATCAGGCAGAGCATTAGCAGCTGGGCAAAGGAGGAAATTGTCCTGCCCTGCTCTGAGCTGGGGCAGCCTCACCTCCAGTTCTGGGGGCAGGTCTGGGTGCTACAATATAAGAAGAGTATTTAAACTGTTAGAGAGCATCCAAAGGAGAGACATGAGGATGGTGAAGGGCCTTGAGGGGAAGTCATGTGAGGAGTGGCTGAGGTCACTTGGTCTGTTCAGCCTGGAGGAGACTGAGGGGAGACCTCACTGTGGTTGCAACTTCCTCATGAAGGGAAGAGGAGGGGCAGGCACTGATCTCTTCTCTGTGGTGCCCAGTGAGAGGACCTGAGGGAATGGCTTGAAGTTGTGTCAAGAGAGGTTTAAGCTGGGTATAAGAAAAAGGGTGGTTGGGCAACAGATTCCCTAGGGCAGTGGTCACAGCACCAAGCCTGTCAGAGTTCAAGATACCTTTGGTGTGACTCTTGGGCATGTCCTGTGCAGGACTGAGAGTTGGACTCAATGATCCTCATGGGTCCCTTCAAACTTAGCTTATTCTTTCGTTCTGTGAAATCATAGCTCAGTAGAGGTTCCTGCTGCACCTAGGCAGCAGGCAGGCACCTCAGAAAATGTCCTTGTATCTGTCATTTTATTTGGTGTTTTTAATTTCCACTCATTTACAAGAGATGAAGCATTTTACAAGAAATGCAGACAGAAGCATTTTAACAGGGGAAGATATTCAGCCCAAAAGATACAGTCTTCGTAATACAGAGCAAGTAATAATAGCAAGGAGAGCTTGTTAATAAGGTATAACAAAATGATTTATTACTTAAGCATATAACAAAATCTGTAGCTAAACTTACTGAAAGCCTCCTACAGTAGAATTTGTTAGACCTTCCAGTCACTCTCAGGTAATATAAACCGGTTCCATAGGTTGTGTCCTAGGCATGTGGTTTTTAAATAAGATTTAAAAAGAAAAAAAAATCTCTGCTGTCTAATCCCCAGATTTTTACTAGAAAGATTTTACAACATGAATTTGAGTGAATCAATTCTAAGCCTCACTATGAACTTTTCACCAATTTCTTGAAACTGCATTTGTGGCATTGCAAAATGACACAATGAGACTTGAATTTGGTACTTTTTTTTTAAATTTATGTAAAATCATTAAGATTTCATTAACAAATCTATGCAAAGAATTTGTCTAAAATTCATGTATTTCAGACTTGGATTTGTGGAGTAAAAGCTTGGCTTGACTTTATCCATTCACCTTCAGTTCTTCAGCACCTTCACCATTACCTAGTTTATGTATGAGGTATTTGCCTCCTCCAAGCAGATGTGGGCTCATTGTGCCATCCTTTGTGCAAACCAAAGACTGCTTTCCCAACTCAGTAGTTTGGAGAAGCCCATCCCAGGGAGGGCTCACTGATCAAACTTGGCTGTGTACTCAGCCACCTCTGCCCATAAGGAGAGCAGCCTCCTGCTGACCCAGATTGTGAACAGGCCAAGCCTCCACTTGCCTGCAAGGCACTGATTAGACACACCTGCATCTCTGCACAGCTGCAGGAGAATTCATGCCAGGAGGGGCAATTATAATGTGATTAATAAACATCTTCGTCTGTGATGCCAGACATGAGGAAAAGTATTGTGAATATAGCAAGGTAGGTTTTTTGAAGAGGAATTGTAATTTTAAATGTTGCAGTTAGAGAGGTTCTCCCCAAAAACTTCAGCAACTGTAGGACTGTATCTCTAGAAGATAAACCATTCCATAACGTTCCAGGGTCAGGAGTTTGAATTCTCTGCTTTTATAGCCACTTCTGTCTAGACTCACCATAGCAGAGCTCTGTCTGCCTGTCTGCCAGTACCAGTTTATCTTGCAGCTGTCCACTTTCAACCATTATTTGCTTACCACTAATGTAATGGTAATTTGTACTATGGTATGGTTTTATTTGTATATAAGTTTTATTTGTATTTAATTAATACATATTTGCATTAATATGTCTTTGTATTCATGTCTTTGTACTAAGTTGAAGTGAAAAAAACCCAAATGCAGTCTTCATCATGTCAAATTGAATGGGAGTGCTTGTGGAACATAAACATTTTAAAGGACATAGGTATTAAAGAATGGGTAACATGAAAAAAGGGGAGATTTCCTGGACCCTTAGTTTGGGGAGGTTGAACCTTGGTATTTAATTTGTCTGTCAGGAAAGGCAAGACCCTTGTGCCCAACCAGATTGTCAGCATTCTGTTAGGGGGACCCTTCACTGAGCAGTCCTGCTGGATCAGAGGGTGTTTGACTGACTTAGGGAAACACACCAAGAGCATAAGGGGGACCCCTCAGCAGGTCTTTCTACTTTCTCTCAGTGGGTCTTCTTTATTTGAGAATAACCCATTGCCAGCAGCTGTCAGTGGTTGTGAAGGACTCACAGTAATAGGGTAACAGGTTAAGGTTTGAGGATTGTCAGTGGTAGTAGATGACTGCAAAAATGCATTCAAAGCAATACACAGACAACCTCCAATAAAATTATTTAGCATGGATAGGGGTGCCAGCACAAGGAAGAAGACAGGTTCAGCCCATTGATTGATCTCATCAGTGGCAGTGAAGTATTCCCTAACTTTTTCCTATTCTCAACTTACTTATATACATAAAGATGTTTAGGTGGAGCTTGGGTGACTTCATTAATAAACTCCTTGTTTACTGATGGGTGTAAAATTCTTTCACTTTTAAAGATACAGTCAAAAAGAACACAGGGTGCATGCCCAGTGAGGGGTGGTCATAACTTGCAGGTGGGTGATTTTGGGATAAAGGTGTGTGTTAAGATTACAACTAGGGTGTAATCTGAGGAGAGTGATTTTGCCACAGCTGTTGGCTCAACAGCAAAATATCTGTCTCCCCTGGTTGACCAGGTTTACACAGCTTCTCAGCTGCAAAGTACCTCCCTGCAAGGATTCCAACAGAGCCTGGCCAATGGCTCTCTCCATTCTTCTCCATCCTCCATTCCATCCCCCTTAGCAGGTGCTATGGTTGCAGATTGTGATGTGGGGAATCATCATGGAATAAGTTTCGAATGTGCCAGCTTCATTCCATCCAAGAACTAGCAACTATATTTTATGATTTCTATACCATTAACATCAGGATGTGAATAAAACTTCTTGGTTTCCCCTAATTGTATCCCCAGCCATCTTTCACCAACTGGCTTTCTGAAAAGGAAATTTTCTTAATTATAGCTGTGATGCCAGACAAGAGGCAAATAAGGTCAAGATAGAAACAAGATAGATATTGATAGGTAGATGCAAGTTTTTGTTACTAATTTAATTTAGTAACAAAATACTGTCTCTTCTCATGTACTGGGGCAAAATAATGTTAACCTAAATATAATAAAGGCCTCCAGTGTTTAAAACAAGAACCAAGTGGATCTGAGTAATGTAAAACCAAAGTCATAATCTGGTGAATCATGTAAGGCAGTGTCCACAGAGTGCCCCAAGTTATGGTGCCCTGGTTACCCCAGTCAGGAGGCCTGGCATATATGAATCTCATTTCCTCTCAGTGACCCCAGATAAGGCAATGCAGATGTGCAGAGGGGGTGGGGTAGCCCAGTCATCCCCAACCTGGAGTTTGGAGCAGGAAGCTCTCTAGGGCTAAGACTCATCAGAGTATTGGCACATCAGCCACTCTGTACACTTGACTGCAGCTTCTACCTAATTACGAATTTATTTAAATTCTCTGTGTACCTTTCTGTTCCCAACTGGGATAAGTCCACATCCAGTGGGTTTCTGAGATGGTAACTCTGAAACAGCTCATTTTGCATTGCATTGGATAGTGAGCACAGAGATGTTATTCAGGCCTCTGGGTTGCACCTCCAGCTGATGGGCATCTGAGCTATCCATTGCTTCAAGCCCTGTGGACTGTGAAGAGGACTTGCTCACAACAATGTGACTGGCTTCAATATCTCATAGAACAAACAAACATGGAAATAGTCATGCCTAGTGCATAGCAGAAAGTATCACTTTGTATGCATTCAATTGAACACAGTTCAGCATTGGTTTATTAAAAATACAATTAATGAGATTGCAGTTGTCATTAGTCTCATTTATAATCAATTTTTATTAGATAAATAAATTCTTGACTTTTGAAGAACTAAAATGAAAGTACTTAGCAAGTCATGCTATTGCCTTATGCTGAATCAGACAGCACACTTTATAAAAAACACCATGTTTGTTTCTCACTTGATATGTGTACATTAAAGGATGATGTACAGCTACAGGTGTAAGTCTGTTCAGATCAGTTAGTCTAAAAGGTCACAATTGCAGTTGATAGTGTTGAGTTTCTTACGCTGTATGTCTTCCAACATTCAATAATTCCAATATAATAACAACTTATTTAAACATTTATTTATACCAAATTACAAATCATGTATTGAATAGCACAGTGAATTGCTGTACATCATGCAGTTTACCATGCACACTAGCATAGGATTGAAGGCAAGGACACAGGTAGCTCAAGTGGTTGCTAATGGCCACGTGAGTGGTGTATGTGAAACACACAGAGCCGAGTCCCAGCAAAGCTGACTGTGAGCACGTCCCAGCCACACCATCCAAACACTGCATTTACAGCAGCCTGCCCACCTCACCTGCAAGGATAACAGAGGCATTGCCTCTCCCCCCAGAAACAAAGCCTTATTAACTGGATATTTAATGCTGATGATTTTTTTTTGTGTTACTAAAATGCGAGGAGGGAAAATGGAAAGACTTGTCTATGTTTATGCCCTTTTCTGGGGTGCAGCATGGCTTAAAGCACAGTGATGTGATCACAAACTCAACCTGAACTCAGAAAAAGATAATTTTCCAATTTATAAGTCTCTTGTCTACTATGGAACATGACTGCCTTCTTACTTGCTTTCTCCCTCTCTTCTGCTATTTTTATCTTCCATGTCTTCCTCTATTCTATAAGCTTTGTTAGTAATTCTGCCATAATTCTACAAAAATGCTACATTATATAGGGGGGTTAGACACTAAAATTACATCACAAAATTGTATAATTTGTACATTTATACGCATTGTATAAAACCTCTTGATAAACTAGTTGTTCATCATGCAGTATTTCTCTTTCACACCTAATCTCATAAAGCTCTTATAAAAGCCTGACTTCTGTCTCCCAAAACATGGAATTAAGATGGATACAAGCCAAGACCCCTTCTGACTGCTGAGACATTTCCCATAGGCCTTGCTTAGTGTGCCTAACTTCCCCAAGCTATTCGACAGCCTAGACCATTCAAGGAGGTATGAAACCTACACTAGAGGCCTCCTGCTCTTGTCCTTTATCAGTCATGGATCTTGGTTCATTCATAGCATAGAGGGACAGACTGGCACATAATTTGTATGAGTAAATAAGAAGTTTCTGAGGAGTTTAATCAGGACTTTCCCCTAAGCCAGTCGTTGTTTTTTGTCTTTAAAGAGTTTAGACCGCTCCTAATTGTCCATGGTTGCCCTAGAAGCAGAAAGGATTCCTCCCTAATAAAGGGGACTTAATAAGGTAGCTTGTCTTTTCCTTAGAAGTTCTCCTTTCTCCTTCAGAGACATTGGAAAATTTACAGTATGGAGCTGCCTTCTGTTCTCCGCCAGAGAAGGTAGAGCATCGGCAGCTGACAGCCCCAGAGAGATCACTGGTAGAGAAAATCGGAAAATTCCACATAGATACAGCTTGTATAGTGGCTGAAATGAGCCTGTATGCTCTATAATCTCCCTTTCATTACATATATGCAAGACATGCTCGTGCCCTGTGGTCCTTAGGAATCCAAATGTCCTCCTGCAGCCATGCATACTACTAAAAAATTCAAGTTCCTACGTGGCTCTGAACTATACCAGACAACGCAGGGATTTTGGGAGCTTAACTATTTACAGGTAGTTTTATATTTCTGCACTAAGCGCAGGCTGACACATACTCCTGTTTTCTCCTGACACACATAGCTTCATGTCATTGGGGACTGACCTGCATAAACAGACGTGAGGCAGGTTTGTGGCTCCAGCCTGAGGCTGTCCTCCCTGGAGGGTTAGAACATCCTGAGAAGGAGGCTGTGTTTTTAGTCCTCAGAGTGATGCTCTAATCTTGAATCATTGAATATTAAGGTCAAGGCCGAGATAATATCCACTATAATTCCATTAAGCGGCAGTTGATAAGTTACAAAAGAAGTTAGCATGTATTTCAATTTTTATACTTTATATTTGTGTTATCTGTCCAACCTACTCAGAACTTATTAAACTTTCACGTCTCTAGAGAAAGCTGTTCAGAAACTTTCCAATTAGGCATTCTGTTTACTATTTCTTTTCCATTCTTCCATGGAATCTAGTTCTCACCTTTCCAGTCCCTTTTCCTGGAGACACCCATACACACATGAGCACACATATCTCATATGTACCACCAAATTACACATACCACACTTCTTAAACACCTCAGCTCACCTAGTTCATGCCTACTCATGCAGAAATTATCTGTTCAATCTCCCCATGTTTTTGACAAATACTGTCCTTACTTAGGCATGTGTAGTTTTGGTCAAAAAATCTCCCCCGACACCTATCTGAATTCTGAATCTTCAGCAGCATCAAGACCTCCTAGATCACCAAAACATCCCAAGTCTTGTCATTATCCATATAGCTCTAGAGTCTCCTTTGCAGACAGTGCTCTCAGATAAGCTGCAAGTCTTAGAAAGCTCAGCTGGGAGTCACAAAAGGACATGACTTCCTGAAGTGGAACTGTGCTGGGATTTAAGCACCTTTGTAGGTCTAAGAGAGAAAATCACAGTTCATGGCTAGAACAATCCTCCAGTCCTGGTTCATGAGGCACTGATAGAGGCTTGGAAAACAAAATTTATAGTCTAAGGAAGAAGTTGACCTCACTGAGGAGATGTAAAGGTCTTGATATTGGTTTTGTATTTTATCTAAATAGAATTTCACATAAGATGTACAAGTTATTCTTGGAACAAAGTTAATATCAAAATATCCTTCCAATCTATGGGTTAAGGGGTTAAACTTTCTCCTGTCCCAAAACTCTGGGTTTGTTTTCTGCAAAGTGTCCTGTTCTTGAAGGCAGCTGTTTAGGTACCTCAGTGCATGAGAGGGCTGAAGAATATGGAACCTGACCTGAAAAAAGCATGTCCCTGCCACCCAGGGGCCTAAATCCCACTGGCATGTCAAGGGTGTAAGACCTAACTCTGCAATCAGGCATTTTTATTCAAAAAATTTGGCAGTTCCATATTTAACACATCTGTTTTGATTCTTACTCATATGTTCAATGACAAGAGAGTTCAGGTGTTTCACTCAGGAGTATATATATTATTGGACACATAATATTTAATAGTGACTCAGAACATCATCAGGTTAACCTTCCTTTAGGGATCTAGTTCATCCTCTGTCCTCTTTATTTTTTAATTTCCAATATTAACTAGGCCTTTAAAGGCTGTAGCTTGTTTCAGAACCTATCTTCTTTTGAGCCAAAAGTCAATGATGGGTAAGAACCAGCAAGCAATTAGCAACAAGAAGTCATTAATGATGTAGCTTGTTCTGACTACCTCCTAGCAAGATATCTGAATGCAAAAACTCTTCTCACTTCTCTCTCTTCTGCCCTGAATTTATTTTTAAGCCAATTCAACAAATTAGACATGCTGCAATATGAATATTAATGTATTTGTTACATGTGAAATTTGGATATAAGCCATGGGACATACTTGCCATGGTTTGGAATGTAGATACACCTCATAGATACCTTGCAATAATGCAAGGAATCCTTTTTCAATTATGATTTTTGATCACTATATTGTACCAGAGTCAAACCCTTTGTGACCACAGGGTTACCTTACCATCTAGGATTGCACCTTCTTTCTGGAAGAAATAACTAGAATCTACTAGAAATTTAAGTATTAACTAGAAATACGTTACTGCTGCCTTGTAGGCAAGCTAAATATGAATCATTGCAAGAGCACAACACACCACTTATTCCCTGAAGTAAAACCCAATATTTTGCCAATGTTATAAAGGTGTTTCTTCTATACTAGAAACAAAAGTAAGAGGATTTTTAAAAGATAGCTTATCAAATGATAAATAAAAAAAGATAAAATTACTTGCTTTGTTGTTTTAAGCACACACATATTTTAAAGTTCTGGCACCTGTGCTCACAGATCAGTCTTGAGTCCTATTTTGCAATCATAAGGTATGATATGCTGATTAAATATTTTAAATATAGAACATAAAATCCCAATCCAAATCTGAGAAATGCTAACAGTATTCCACTTGTGTGTAGATGAAATATGCTTATTCTAACACTCAAATATTTACCCTAAATTCCAGCTCTGAATGACTGTACGTGTTAAAATGGCAAACCCACATGTTTAACCTGTTGAATACAGGAATACAGCTGTTTAAAGCACACTTTCTGTGGAGATTGATGTAATTTGGCTACATTTAGCTGATATTTAAGAATTGTTTAAAATATATTATAACATATATTAAAAGCCCACTAATTTTTCATGAATGTCTGTATTAATAGATCCTCTCTATTCAACCCTTACCTTTTTTTTGTTTGTTTTTGCAGGTCATATTGACTCTCCTGAACTCTCTGCAACATTTTTCTACCCTTGTCCAGAGACTGATTCAATTCATTGACTTTCCTCCACCCATGGTGCTGGACCCGTCAGTCATGCCTAACCCCTTTTCTTGCTCTTAATCAGCTGAGCTGAGCCTTTGACAATGAACCAAATATTTTGGGCTAAAATGCATGAGAAACAAAATTTTCGCCTTGCACATTACATACAAACCTCTACCACAAAAATGTATGGTTTGACTGTGGTTCAAGGATGTCTATGCTTCCATGTGAAGGAGCAAAAGGATCCTTAAAATGCACACTGCTTAGAATCCTCAAGATCCAATAAAAAAACACAACCAGGCTTTTCTACTTCCATGGTGAGTGAACTGTTCAGCTCTGCTTAAAATAAAGCATGTGTCCAAGACATTTAAAGTTCTTTATCTATCTCAGGTGCTTAGGGATTTAGACTGTCTCTTAAAAATGGACATTAAAAGTTCTGGGACAGAAAACTCCCCTGTGATGGGAGTATCAAATGAGTCTCTAGCCTCAAATGGTAAAAAAAGTATCTATTGTTCTGTGCAGAGAACCATTTTCAGTTTTAGTCAGCTGAGAAAGTAGGAACCCATCCATGTACAGCAGTACTGCCAAACCCTGGTGAACACAGTCCTCTTCATAATACTCTTCCAAGGGTTAAAGTACATTCTGCTGGATGAAAGGCCCAGGTTTGGCCTTTCAGTAAAGCTGAAGATATTCAAACATGGGTTTGAATCCTGTGACTCAGTTTTTAGAGCTTTTACCTAACTGGTCAGGAACCTGGACTTTGGTGCTTGCTCTGAAGTTTATGAATTTTGCTTCAAAGAGCTATGTGGTAAATTAGATTGTAGAGGCTTTCAACTGCTAACTGAATATAAAGATTTTAATTTCTACCACAGTCGTTTTAACTGTAAGATTGAAATGTGTCCAATGTCTTTGATTTCTCTCACTTGAGGAATCTGGTACTTGACTGCATTGTGACACTTTCAGCAGTACAGGTGCAGGGTGCTTTCTTCACTTTTTATCCCTCTGTCTGAGGACCTTGAGTCTGTCAGAATATATTAGGTGTTATTTCAGAGTTCCACCATACTGGGAAGTAAAGCAATACCTGATGTCTCTATCCCAGTGAAACTGAAAATCTGATCCACTTAGACTTCTCACACTGCAGGATTTGAACCAGCAGAAATAAGGCAATGTTGTGCCTTTTGGAGAAGTATGTATAACCAGCATGAAAAGGATAGGTTCTTTCAGCATTTGTTGTCTCCAGATAAAGAAAGGTCTGCAATCATTACTTTGGACTTACATTGATTCAACTTCAATCCTGCTTTAAGTCTAAGTCTAAGCTTTTTATTGGATCCATCTCCTAATGCCTGTTGAATTCATTTCTTTATCTTAATGAATATTTTCCTCATATATACCTTTGTACATCTGGGCACAGCCTTCCATGTAGCTCCTTAATGCCTCTAGTCCATTGCCATAACTCATTCATGTATTGCTGTCAAAAGTCACCAAGATAGCCAGCCACCAAAACACTTATCAGCAACAGATCACACTCCTACTTGCTTACCCCACTGAATGCACTACTTAAATGAAAATGTTTCAAAGTTTTACTCCTCTGCAGAACAGGAATGCCTAGGTGCCTCCTGTAGCAGAGCGTCCTATTATCCTAAAATGTGAATAAGTTTTATGTGGACTTTAAAATGTTTATTTCAGAGCTAACAACTAAAGAATTTTGCTATTACATATCTTTAGCCATATAGAGCAACCAAGGCTTTGACAGTTGTGGTATTTCACAGTGGTAGTAAGGAAAGTGAAACAAACAGAGCTTTAAAACAACTCATTTTTCCTCTTAATTTCTATGGTTTCAGCAATATTGTGCAGCCTTGGTGCTTCTTTTAATATCCTACCTGTGGTAACATCTGTGACCATCCTTTGGGAAATGGCTGAAGAGCCATTGTAACCTGTCTATTCTTTTCCTTCTGGACAAAATCTGGGCTTGATCTTGTGTGGGACAACTGCAGTGTTGGAGTAGAAAAGCTGCCCATGTCTATGCCCCACAGAACTGCTGCACAGGGTCAAATCTAGGCTCTTCTTAGGGCAAATACTAGTCTTTCCTGCCTCACCCAAACCACCCAAAGCAGCCTCACTAAAAAGCAGGGTTGTGCCCAGTGTTTTCTCTTGGTGTTTCATTAACTCTAGGTTGCAAGCCATAGGAAAAAAAGAGCAGTAAATCTAATTCAGACATGCTCCACACAGTTATAGCATTCCTTTGTAAAATTTATTTAATGCTTAATGTAGATATGCTCAAGGAGTTCTGACAAAAAACATCACTCAAAGGCTTTTCCCAGAATAACAGTTCAGTAAAATTCTCAGCCACGTTACTCAGTCCTCATTTGCAAAACCCAAAAACTTCCGTGCATGTGACTGATCAGGTAGAGACCTGTGGCTGTGACCTTCAATCTTTACAGGGTGGAAACAGCACATCTATTCTGCTACACAGCTACATCCTGAAGTTACATGACATTACTGAAGTCAAAGCCTTACACTTTTAAAACAGGGGTACTGCTGAAGCTCTAAGTCAAAATAATTAAATAAAAATTTGGAAAAATGTATTAAACTATCAACAGATTGCTTAGAGCATTAGTTAATTACACTAGCACATTATCAACTGCAGTGTCAGCACCAAAATACTGACTTAGGTTTTATATTGTTCCTTGTGTTGTTATGATTCCGTGTGTGCCACATAGAATCTTAGGAAAAAGTTCCCAGAAAAAAATATGAAGCTTTGATGCGAAAGAAATTAAAGCAAGGAAATGGTGGGTTTAAGTACTATGGAGACATAAAGCATTGCTTCTTCATATCCTGCTAAGAAGCAACAGCTGTACTTCATTTTAACTTGACGTGCTTCAGAACTCATATTCATATAGGTATTTAATGATCCAAACATAATGGTCCTGCATAGTTTAATTACTTATATGAAGGCTCAACTTCATATGCAATCTCTCAATAAAAGATGCTGCTGTGGAAATCTTGCTTTGGTTCTAACAAAGAATAAACTCTTTAACAGTGAAAATGCTTTGGTGGAATTGGAGGTTATTGACCATGGATCCTGAGCACAGCTGACAGTCAATGTTATTCCCTCTTGATAGACTCCTCGTTTCTTCTTCCTTCGTGGTATAGCCAATACAAGGAGAACAGGTAGAGTGCAAGACAGACCATCAAATCATAGTGGTAGAGTGTTGCAGCAAACAGAAGAAACAAGAAGAAATAAAATATTTTGAAAGCAGTATGTTTTAAGCCTGGAGACTCACTCGGTAACTTAATTGCTTCACTCTTCTGGTTAGAAATATCTGCAGAATCAGAAACATGTTGTCTTTTTTTCTCCGAGTCATCAAGCCAGTTTAGTGTTTTCCCTTCAGTTATTAAACGATCAGCTTGTGAGTCTGTTCCTCCATTTTCTTTGACAGACTTATTAGTTAAAACCTCTGGCCTCCATGGCTTCTCTTGTTGGAGCTCTGCTTGGTGGAAAAATTGACCTCTTCCTTCTCCAAAAATTGCTGTGTCTGAAGTGGAAGATACTACTCCCTTCTCAGCTCCGTGAGAGAAACTTTTTTTAATACATGTAATTTCATTTGTTAGATTTAAATTGTACCCTGACTCAGAAGCACCCTTATCAATTACCTTGGATTCAAAGTATCTATACAGGTGTTCCATGCCTCCTTGCACAGTAAGCCCTTCTGAAGATGCCACTGGAGAGCTTCTATAATTGTAACTAGGCACAGTATTTGTACCAGAAGGTGGCATTTTTGTTTCAGCTTTAGAACACAAACAGGAAAGTGTATCACCATGGCTTTCTTCCCTGTTGAGCTCTTCTGCTTTCTCACAGTATAGATGCTTCTGAGTGCTCAAGGGGCTTTTAGGTACTTCTGAACATAAATTCTCCTGCAAATCTTCCTTTCCTGTAGCAGAAGTCTTTACTGCTTCTCCTACAGGTAGAATATTGTCTGGTTGGGCTTTGGCACATTTTTCCCTGCTATTGCATACAGACTTCATTTCTCCTTGCGGTGTTTCATGTACGCATGCATTATAAATACCTAAAACTGATTCCTTTTCAAATTCAGTGTCATATAATACACCCACTGTGTTGAGTTGACAAAGAGCATAATGTGAACCATCATTTCTCCCTTCACGTGTATCAAACGCTGTTTCCTTTTCCTCTGTGGGCCTGTCACTTAGTGCAGTCTCTCGAGGTAGCTTAACAATTACTGCTTTTTCACTGCCAGGCATTTTTTCCGGAGCACTTTCTGATGTTGTTTTAATTATATAAGCTGTATCTGCCTCTGTTTTCTCTGTAATACCCTGCTCAGAGACAGAAGACTTTTCACAACTCTCTGCCTCCTGGCAGGCAAACAACCCCTTTGTGGAAGTCACGGTCTGAGGTTCCATGCTCCCCCTCACTCTCCACCGAACCTCACTCCCTGTTTCTTGCCACCTCTGCTCTGTGAAGTTTGCTTCACTTCCTTTTCCGATTGGTCTCCCTTTATTTGTGTTGTCTGGCTTCTCTCTGTCTTTTAACCTCCTGAATCCTCTGTGTTCCTGAGTGTCCTCAGGTTGCCTTTCATCCAAGCTGGTGGCCCTGGGTGCCTGCTTGTTATTCTCAGCTGCCAGAGGTGCTGGGTTCAGGGCATCAGCACTGTGTTTCCTGTGTGACTTGAAAGGCTTGTAAGCTTCCTCCTCACCAATTGATGCCAAGTCTGCTACTTCAATGACTTTTTTCTGCTTACCTAAATCAGCACTCTTTTCTGACATTTCACCAACTCCTTTTTTTTGTGTGGAATCAGTTGAGACACCAGCATGTGCAAAAGTGCTGGCATATAAATCTCCTCTTAAATGTACCTGAACTTTGCTTTCAGTCATCTTGATTTTTCCTTCATTTTTGTCAGCATCTGACAACAATGAATCCAGAGTTTGGTGAGACATTTGTGGTGCCCGGTGCTCCAAAGCTGGATTAGCATTACTATCCAGCATCCTTACTATGCCTGCATTTAATTGCATGGATTCATCATGCTCTGGCAAAATGGTTTCTGGTCTCATTTCGCAGGCCTCTTTTGTGGTACCAGCAGCACCCTCACTGATGAATAACCTCTCTGTCATCTTGCTTCCCGAGGCACTATCTATTCCACCTTTTGAAATATCTGTGTGCCTATCTTCTTGTTGGCTTGAGCCAGCAGCCGTAATATTGATAGCCTCATTCTGCTTTGTCAGAGGAAAATGTTTTGCCGATAAAAGGCTTTCACTGGTACCAGCATGTTCCAAAGACCGCTCATAGCTGTTTACTGAGCCAGCAGTGGCTTCCTTCCCTCGCAGCTGATTATTATAATCTCTCACAGAATACTTAGCTTTATCTTTTAATTCTTCTCCTATCACATGTGAAGAGTTTTCTGATGAGGATCTGATAGGCACAGGGTGCAAGTCACTGCTTCTTTCTATACAGGTTAGATTTTTCACCAATCTTTCCGTTTCACTTAGAAAATTTATTGGTTCTGTTGTGTATAAATTCCTTTCATCTCTGGAAGAGGTAGCTCTAGCTCCTGAGAAGTGCTGATTTAACTGAAACAATAGAATAGAAAAGAATGATCAAAAAGAGCTTTGCAAAAATATGCCAAATGAAGGAGGCAGGATTTCATTATGGAAAGTTTTGTTTTCAGTAACAAAGCTTTTATGGAAACATGTTTCAAACCACTTGCAAAATTTGCATGGCATGTATTTTTTAACATAGGTAATGAGCTTTATGGTGGTGCTGAAAGGAGCAGGAAATAAAATGGTGCTCAGAACCCTCTCTCTTTATTCATGAGTTAAGTAAGCTGCTAGTGGATTTTATACAAATTAAATCTGAAGAGAATATTCCCTTAAAGGCAGGCTAATTTGTTCTCTATACATTTGATTCTAGATTTGGAGAGGAAGCTGTGGGGTGAGGGGAGCGGATTGGTGCTTAAACGAGGGCATTGATACAGTACATCAGTGCCTGGTAATGTACAGTATTGTCCAGTAAAACAAAGACACATTTCACACTGACAAATACTGTAAGGATTATCTGTGCTTCATTTCTCTTAGGGACAATTTTACAGGCTTCAAACCAGACTGTTTTTAGACAATCTGGTAAGACATGAGTTGGAAATGAGATTAGCAAAGTAAAAGGCCAGAAACTAATCATTCTCCCTCCTAGCTCCCAAATATCATATTGTATTATTCAGCTGTGCCTGCTTGTCATTGCACTCTCTTCTCACTTTAGCAGAGTCACAGTGATAGCACTAGCTGATCAATTAGAGGCTAGCTTCTTGGGCACCCCTTTATACATTTGCACTTGCTGTAGATACCCCCATTACAGTTCCTCTTATTAATATGTTTTCTGCAAAGCCTCTGCAAACTATTAATAGTAAAACGTCACTCAAAGAAAAGTGAGGGAGCTAATGTCTCTGCAAATTCTGTTTTAATGACCCTCTGCCAACCAGTGCTCAAGTGTATTTGAGTTCTTCGGTGATGCCAACTGTCAGGATTTAACAGTGAGATGCCTGTGTTTTTTTCCCCTCCTCATAACTGACATTTGCATGATCTCAATAATTATATGCAAATCTTACGATTTCCCCTTCTTCTCACATAAGGCTCATGTTACTTGTCAACTGCACAGCTGTCTTGTGAGCCAATGCCTGTGTGTTTCAAAGATTTGGTTGTATTTCCATGTATTATAAGCCTTCATTGTTTAATTCATTAAAGAGCGCACAGTGCAAATTAACATCTAAATTATAGCTCCCCCTTCATTTATTGTACGGACAAGTCTGGCAATTGATAAACAAATGGTTATATTTGATCCTCTTTTTTATGTAAAAGGGTGGATTGAGAACAACAAGGGATTTTAGAGGTCCTTCTTTGCACATTTCACCATAAAGAAAAAAAGAACCAAAACATTGACTTTCAGGCAGTGAAAAGTCCCACAATAGGCAACAACTTTCAACTTTTTAAAGTAAAAGTCAAGAAAAATTTATATTCAAGTGAGAGGAATTTTTTCTCTCTGTCAACAAGAAAAAAGGAACGGTTCCCATCTTCCTCTCTTGTCTGATTCAGCATTCACATTTTCACAGGTGATAGCTGTTATAATCTATGATTATGAATCTGTGCACCCAAACGATATGAGCTGAGAACAGACACTGGGAATAATAGATTGCTGTACGTGTCTCATTTATTGCCATTTTTCCTTTCATACTGAAAAATGCAAACCACACACACTCACATGCACACAAATCCAAACAGATGGAATATTCACTGAGTATGAAATTCATTGTAAAATGCATAATGTAAAATACTGATATAGAAGAATCTGCTGATATAAAAATATATACCTACTATGCTCATATAGCTATAATTTAAAAAAAAACATAAGTAAACAGTAGTACAAATATAAAAAAATTACAAATATTTAAAAATATTCCCATACTAGAGATTAGGAGGGGAGATTTTTTAAATGTTACCCTTCTAATTCCTCAGAACTGTCTTTCAGAGCCCCCCATAAAGAAGTAAAAGGGAGAAGTCATTAATTTAAGACCAGAAAAAGTTGATGCACTATACCGAAATCAAAGCACCTTCTATTGTTGAATCAGTTAGAGATTCAGTGTAAGTACAGACCAAGGCTTTACATTTGTAAATTAGTACATCAGTCAGCTCTGTTAAAAGGGGGCATTTCACCAGCTTTGAAGAGTAAATGGATTCAAATAATTTAATACTGTAGATATAATTGTATAACACTTACCAGCAACTCTAATTCTTTTTCATCATCTTTGTGATCACCCTGGTTGTATTCTGTGTTTTTCTCTTTTATATTTTCATTAGCTAGTTTGGTGTCTTTGTCTTCTGCTTGTGAATAAACAATCTCTGGGACGTTTGTGTCTGAAGAGTTAAAAAAACACTTGAATCATTTCCATGAGGTTGGCTGTTACACTCTTTTTAATTAATATGTGCAGTAAGGAAGAACTAATTAAACCGGGTGTTGTACCTGAAGTTCTTGAGTTATTCCATGTGCCATCATCAGACGTTGCCAATATTTCTTCTTTTCTGTTAAACAAAAAGAAACTTCCTGTGTTATTCTGCAAAAATTATTGTTCTAATTCCCCTTAGACTCAAATGAAAAGACTACAAGTTAATTACACAACATTTTGAATGCTGTTTGAAATTCTGGAAATAACAGCTACATAAAATGTAGCACTTTTTGAGTGACCTGATATTAAGGCTTGGCCATAAGAAAGGATTGGCCAAGAAAATGAGAATGTGTTGACCTTCAGATTACATTGCAAATTTGATGGGTTTTCCCAGGCCTTTTCTGAGAAAGCAGCACAAAGGTGATTAGATGGGTCAGTGACAGGAGAGCATAATTTTGAGGTCAGGCAAGGGTCTGGAAGGATATATGTGTTCAAGACACCAGGGCTCTCTCTTGCTTGTGTTTTTCAAATATTTGCATATTTACAGAGATGGCTGGGAAAAGGCATATTTGTTACCTGAAATAAATCAAAAGATTCTCCCTGCATGTGTACAGTATAAATCCTGTTGCTAAACTATGCCTGGCCAGCAGGAATGAATTCTGCTTCCCTCAGCCAGTGCAATTTTTTCTGTTGCTTTGCTGGCTGTGAAAACAAAGGCCAGGTTTGACACAAAAAACACCTACAGAGAGATGCTGAGTGCCTGCAATCCTCATCAATATCAATTGATATCAATCGAACTGCCAAGTCCTAGCAGTTTGAATTGTGTGCTTATAGGGATCTAACCTTTAGTGAAAAGAAAAAAAATGTTAAGAGAATGTCACTTATGTAAAATGTAAATTATTATATCACTCCTAATGACTCCTCTATGAGGAGCAATTTTTTTTTTCAGTGGGTCTTAATTTATGTGATTTTCAACCAGCCGTCCACCTCTGTTACTGGAAATTACTTTCTAATTTTCAAATATTAATCTTTTCCCCTTCTATTTTCTCCTAGTGTCTTTCATTTGAATTGATATAACATTAACTCTGCCACCTAAATGCTTAATTCAGAAGGAGGATGCTAAATTTATACTCTGTTAAAAGAATGTAGACATCTACTGTCACCAACTTTTTGAAAACCAGCCTTTATAGGGTTGGCCAGACTAAAGCAGACAGAAGCTCTTGCCAGTCTAACATCTGATCTCTGACACTGGCCAGTATCAGATACTTCAGGGGAAGATGTACAGTTGTTGTAGGAAAATACTTGGAGTAATTTGCACTGTCCTCTTAAATTTCCTCAGCCATTTTTTGTTAGAAGCTGTCCTTGAAGCACAAGATTTAATGCTCTCTCAGTGATTCTTTTTCACCATTAATTGCAAGAATGGTAAATATTCTTGCAATCTGTATGAATGCCATGTCACTCTTGAATTCTTGTATGTGCATAACCTCCATGTGTTTTTCACTCTTCCATTTACACTGAGTTGTACCAGTCTGCAGTTGCTATAATCTGCATTTCATTCTGAAAAAGGTGGAAGATCCACCTTTTTTCAGTTGATCTGTGGAGATTTTAAGGTAAATTATTAGTGCTTATTATTTATACAACGGGGTTTGGGGAGGGTGGTTAGTTTTTGTTTGTTAGTTGGTTGGGGTTTCTTTTTATTGTTCAGAAGCTTGGCTTAGTGTTACATCTTGTTTCCAATTTTCTTCTCCCCTTTTTCATCTTTTTCACTCACCTGCTTCCATAAATCTAGACCCTGTGTAGGTTGAGTTTAACCATGACACAGATGCATCAAAACATTTAGGTGCTATTAGCACCTGCAAAAAGTCCCAGATTAGGAGCCAAGACATGTATAACACATGAAGAGA
Source organism: Anthoscopus minutus (assembly GCA_013399455.1). Lineage (NCBI taxonomy): Eukaryota > Metazoa > Chordata > Aves > Passeriformes > Paridae > Anthoscopus > Anthoscopus minutus. Next base: position 73,009 of record VWYI01015307.1, read on the forward strand.
ATCCACCCCAAAACAATGATCCCAAAACCACAAGGGCCCAAGCAGTAACCTTCCACTGCTTTCCAGTGGGAAGCAAGAGCATCCTAAAGTGTCTAGATTTCTTTGAAAGTAGCTGACTACCTACAGTGTTCAACCATATGGATGTCACAGCTCTTGGAAAGCAGGGATGGCACCATTTTCTGCTAGAAGGGAGTCTCATCTGCTCCTTAAAGGAACAAGAGTTTGACAATTTTTTCATTCAAGGAGCATTACCAGAAAAAGGAGAGTTGTTAATTCCTATATCTAGCCTAATATTCTTCTGCTAAATAGAGTTCACAGCAACTACTGCGGCATCCAAGTAGCAGTGCCTCTTTCAGCTTCTATCACACCCTCATGTGATAAAAAACCCCACTGCACATGCAAAAAATACCCAGATTACCAGAATACAGAACATTTTCGTGTAAAATTGGAGGGCAAATTTGCCTACTCCTAATGGAGCACAGATACACTCAATGTATCTCTGATCTCCTCAGTTTTACTTTTGCTGTGATTAGAGCTGATTTTTCTCCTAACTTAAGATTAAGCAAGATCCTTAATATTTATCTTAATTGTCGTACCTTGGAGAAAGGAGAAACTGAATTCTGCCCCATTTCCTGTGTTTCCTATGCAGTGAATATTTGTTGTTCTGATTAAGAAATTTTCAGTGCAAAAATATACACACAGTGTTCGAATAAGGATGTTAAGAATGAACAAGCCTGTAAATGTACAGGTATAAAGGTGCTCCAAAATGGATAATTACAGGTGTGTGCCACTTATCTAGCCTTATTGTTCTAACATCTGTGTTCAGGCAGTCCTGCATATTATCCCTATTATCAGTGGTGAGACTGTCACTTCCAAAAGGAATTCATTCCCTCTAACATGGAAATCACGAGTGAGGTGGAGTGACATATCCTTCGAAGGTGCTTCCTTACCTCTGTAAGAGACTGCTCATAAAAGGAACCTATATCTTTGGCCATTATCTAAAGCTGCATGGTTCTCACCTTGTAACTTTAAATTAAAACTGGAATGTAGTTATGGAGTTTTAGTGGCTGGGACTGTAACACTCAATGTATGTGTGATCTAAGCCCCTCAGCTTTACTTTTGCTGTGATTAGAGCTGATTTTTCTCTTAACTTTTGTTGTTGTAGCATTTGGAGCCCTGGTCCACAAGTTTCTTTTCACAACAGCAACACAGGTAAAAAATGGCAATGATAACACAGCCTCACAGCTACACTGCAATGCTTGAAGAATAATTTCTTACCTATTGCACTTAATTTTATAAAGATTTCTGGTTTACAGCCCATTACTTGTGCACACCTGCCCTGCAAATACCTGAGTACAGGGAATGGCAATGCAACAGTTATTTTACTTAATTTAATTTTAGATGAGAAATATCTATTCTCATATAATTACTCTCAGGGGAAATTTAAAATTGGCTTAAATTGAGGATATTGATACTGCAGTGTTTGAGGATCACAAAGAGCATAAAACAATAGTAATTTAAATCACTACTTCAATTTAGGAAATGATATTTTGAGGCTGTGGGTGCATATAACAACAGAATTTCAAACCTATTTGTATACCCTAAGGATTTCCCAAAAGCCAATAAAAATGAGCCCCTTCATCAAAGAGGGACAATTAGAAGGTGTTTGTCAAGGTCGTAAGTTTTTTCTCTGTATTTCTCTGAAAAGATCCTAGCACGGAATCAGAATTCCATGAGCAGATTTTTAAATTAGAATATTAATTAAGCTTTTGTTTCAGAAATTAATTATTGCACTTTGTTGTGATGCATGGTCTAGATTTGCCTACATGATGAGAGACACAACATTTGTATTCTGTTAAAAAGGATTTACTCTTATTTTTAGGTGATCCAGGTATTCTGATAACAATGCAAGCTAAAAAAATCCATTATGTCAGATTATGCAATTCTATTCAAGTATAAATAGCTGCAAACCTTCAGAACCTCTGGGTTTTTTTTCTCATTTAGCTGAATGGGGCACATCTTCATGAAGCATACCAGGAACTTATGAATTTTTACGAGCTTAAACCCCCCAAAACCTATGCTCATATGATTCATTCTTGATGAAAATAATATTCACTTAATAAGTCAGGACCGAAAACAGGTTATCATTGTAATTTTGCATTAGAAAGAACAAATATGAAGTTCGGGGGCTAGTTAGTAGGAAAAAGAGGACTGAAAATGTTATTGACATTATGTGAAGGAGTTCAGAAGTCCCAAAGTTATGTGGAATTGGCATCCCAGAGAGGAAATGTTAAACTAAAACCCTAAAGATGTGTAGAGTAGACAGAAAATGTCTGAGTGCCAAGAAAAAAACTAGCCAATAAACAATATTTATTTGACTTCACGAAGAGTTAAAATAAATTCAGATATGTCTAGACTTTTGAACCAGCCCTTTTCAGTTAAATAAGAATTTATTTAGAAGTGAGGCTTCATCAAAATTTAAGATAATCTATATATAATCCCACAAATAAAACTTCTCAGAAACTCTTCTACCATAGTGTGGCAGATTCTTATAGGAAGAGAAATCTTGCAGGGCGTAATTAATAGGAACAGATTTAGGAATCGATTAATAAATTTAGAAAATTATATTGTTGCAACCAGTCTGGGAGCAGAACATGCTGTTTAAATATCCCTCAATTAAGTATATAATCTCTGACCCAAATATGAGAGATCCAGCAGAGGAAAAGACATATTGGTTTAAAACATTTGCTATTCAGATCTAGTCAAGGGGTCCTATACTGTAACAATATCAGAAGAGTGGAAAAAGTAGAAGCTATATTTAGGAAAAAGAAGAGAAATAGTGCCAAGGCAACTACAGGCCCAGGTGTCTTCAAAACGTTTTCACAATAGACTCAAAAAATGAGAGAAGAAATATAGATAAATGGAAAATGGCATAAAAATTCCAGACTCACCTGATAATATCTGTCTTTGATACGATTACTATATTTCCCTTGTCTAAAAATCAGTTATCTGGACTTCATTAAAGCATTTGTTGTGCAGCCACATGGGAAATTTATTAATTAAACGACAGGAGAGGGAGATGAGCATAAGAGCTGGGCGGTGGGAGAGGGGCTCAGTGCCAAGCAGGGTCCCAGGAGCTGGGCTGTGGAGCTAGCAGGCGTCGCTGGGGAATCAGAGAGGACAAGTCATGTAATCAGACTTACTCAGTCATGTTATTACAGACCAAAGCACAAGAAGTCAAAGTTAAATTAAATCCGTGGCAGAGAGGAAGTTGGGAGACATCACCAACGCAGAGGATTGAAAGAAATCGGTGGCCTGGAGGATCAGAATAATAGATAAGGGATGAAATTTAAAATTATAAAGTGTCAGGTTATACATTTAGGGACTAGAAAGAGTTTCTGCCACAAAAATAGGCCTCAGAAGTTGGAAGAAGCAGGTGAACATGAAAAATCAGAGGGTTTTTTTTTGCCAGAAACCATTTCCAAACCACTGGTGTGAGATGAAACAGACACTGTGATATAAAGGCAAACCAAATTCAGCAGTGATGTCTCAGGGAAGGTAGTCCTGGCTATGAAAGATTTCCAAGAAATCACAACATGAGTTGTGGCACCAGGCACCAATAAGAACTCCTCTAGAACATTTCTCTACAATGTCTAAGAAAGATTGATTCAAACTGAAACATGTTCAGAAGAGGACTAGAGGAAGACTGGCAGGATGAAAAATCTGTATTAACCAAGGAGACAGATTGAGTAGTTCTATTTTCAGCATAACAAAATAAACTCTGAGAGGAGGAATATATACCCTCTATAGATATACTCAAAAGAAAAAAAAAGCAGCAAGACTGCTAATGCATTAACAGAAAGAGTTCACAAAAATATTTGGTTTGAAAACTTGAAAGATCTGTAAACATTAGAAAAGTATATCCTGTAGTTTATCAGTGCAAGTATCAGACACGAGAAACTGAGAAGGTCTCATGTATAAAAACATGGATATATTTTTGTGAACGAGATTGTGCAACACATTTCCCAAGGAAATAAGACACAATCCAGCCCTGTTTCAAGTGCTCCTATGCAGCCATATGCCCTGAGAGTTATGCTTGCAGGAGTTTTCACTATGGAACAGGAGGTGCTTTGGTCTGGCCTGAAATAGATTTGGGACTATAGGCAGGAGTAACAAATTTCTTCATAGTGGGTGGGGTTTATCATAGCTTGTCATGATTTTAATTCACACACCCATATTTGGCTAAAGTTGTGTCTGTATGTTTGTATAACTCATGGTACTATCTACTTTGTTCTGTGCTATATCCACTTCTGCTAGATCTTACTATCTAAGTCATATGACATTTGCTTTTTAAAAATGTGAAAAAAGGCTACAGTTGTTGAAGTACAGAGTATGAAGAGATGAAAATCTACCTGAAAAACTCTGAAATTAATGCCACCTGATCAATTTTATATTATCTCATATTTGAAAGAACACGTGGGATAATTTTTTTAGTCTGAAATTCAGGTATGAAGTTGTTAAGGTATTCAAATTCAGAATTCAAAATTCAGGTATGAGGTATGAGGTTGTTAAAGAATTCAAATAATCTATTTCTCAAATATTTAGATAAAATATGTAAAAGGAAAAAAGTTTTTAACACTATTTTATTTTAAAATAATCTTAGGTTTTGTGGATTCTTTCATGCTTCTGATTTTTACTGTAGACTCAAAATCAAAACAAATCAAAATTCTACACAGAAGGTAGAATTGAATATATTGAATTCTACCTCTGAAGCTGAGGTGAAGCTGAAATGTCCTCATGAAAAGAGCTGGCAAGACTGAAGTTGGTAACCAAACCATAGTTGTATTTCAATTTCAGGACAGATTTCTAAACCTAAGAGTAAACTCATACAGCAGCAGCCTTCAGTGCAACTAGTGCCTTTGGATCTAGTGCCAAAAATAGCCAGCCTTGCAGCAGAATGATGCCACTGGGATGTAAACAACATGTGAGATTCCTAAAATGAAGTAGTTACATGCGTCAGCAGTGTTTTACTGAGAAGCAGAAGAGCAAAAAGTAAATTAGTGAAGCTAAGTACTCATGTTTGAGCTGTCACTGGAGCAAACAGGCAATCCTGCACAGAACTGTAACCCCACGGAGCTGGGAAAGGGAATATGGAGAGCGAAGGGCAGGCAGCTTCATTTGGTTATTTTTGTATCATTAGCAGCAGATGTAATTTCAGAAGGAAGTAGAGAAGGAAATACATACATTTAAACAAGCAATAACAGAAAAATTTTATTTTATTTTAAAATATTTGTGTACACATCAAAAGTATAAAGCCTGCAAATTGTCTCAAAGATCTGGGTGAGAAACCAGAAAAAGGGTTTTCCACATGTAATTCTAAAATTCAGTAGTATTGTATGCAGTATCATTCAAAATCCACAAACATGCAACAAGAATGAATTTCTCGAGAAGAAGGAATTTTGGAAAGGATTAAGAAAGATTTTGTATGTGCAAAGTTCTAAGCAGAGATTTAAAGTTCTATTCTATTGTTTCTAAGGCTTAGAAGAATAATAATCCAAGATATTTTTTACTAGCATAAACCCCATAACAGTTGGCTTGCTTCAAAATATTACTCCATTTGTATTAATCCTAAAATACCAGTTGGATAGGGGAGAAAATATTTCCAAAACCAATTCACATTGAGAGGAAAATAAAACCTTGGTACTACTGAAAAAAGGAATGAAAAAAAATGCAAGTCAAAACATAAGCTTCATTCTGGGGCAGGAGCAACCAAGGGTCTTCATGTGGACTTTCAAAGTGTAGACTTTGACTTCTTTCATGATGGTGTCTCCATAGTTAATTTTTTTTTATCTCACTGACTGAATATATGAACTAAATATTTAATGAGTAAAGACAAACTCATTCCTTGCCTCCATATTGCTCAGTTCAAAACTCACTACAGGGACAAGTTTCTCTACTGATAAACTGATATCTGTATTCTTAGAATTTGAAGTTATGGTTTAAGAATACAACCACTCCACGATGCACTGTCACATGTAGTTCTTTGTCTCAAGCTCTGGTGCTGCCAGGGAATTCCCAGCTGAGCTCATGAGGAGGCACAGCCCTGGCTTGAAGCCACCTTTGTGCCTCCTGGGCCTTGCCTCGCTGTGCTGCAGCACCACCCAGGGTGCACAGCGCCGTCTGAGATGACAAGGAGGCTGAGAATTGCCTGTCTATGCACTGGCATAAGAGGGCAAATATATTATTTCTCCTCTGGAAAATTTCTGACATGGAAGACTGCCTGCTGGAGGTGTGTCCAATGGCCTCACCACTGATCAGTGCTTGACCTGCTGTTCCAGAACTCTTGAAAACTGGATGGCCACAAGACATCTGCAGCAGAGATGCATGCAGTGGGACACGTTTCTGTGCCACCACCTGTGTGTTATGGAGAGAAGCCATAAAGTGGCTGTTCATCCTCCCAGCAGCAGACCAGTACCATGCTCCAGTGCCCAGTAGTGCCTGGCAGTGCTGGCCTCACTGGACCAAAGCAGCTGGTGGGCACTAGGATCTGGCTTCCTCCAGAGATCCTCCTGTAAGCTGTATCTGCCCAGGCTTTGAGCTCCCTGTGTCTGTAGAAAAGAAAGAACCTTGATAAAGCTAAGAAGCAAAATCATTGTTATTGCCAGATCTAGTGCTTCTTATTTGTTTACCTGCATATTTAGTCTAAATTAGGGCAGAATATAACTTTTATGAACGGTACGCTCTCATTTGGAATTGACACTAATGAATGCAAAGCCCTTTCCCCCTCTTGTTTGTACCATCAAATTAATTAGCTCTATTGTGACATCAGTATTTTTCTCAAGTAGTTCAAGGCTTGAGCATTTTCCTTTCTTTTTCCAAAGGGCATCTTCAGTGCCCTTTATCTACCATAAGAATCATGCATCACTTGTATTTTTCACAACTAATGCTGTTTATTATAAAAACTGATTGTGATGTGAAGATTGTTATACTGTGTGGCAAATTGCCCAAACAATTACTGTAAATGCATGAGCCATAAACTGTACTGCCAAGGACACTGGTAGGTTAGCTCCTATAAAAGAAACAATTAGAGTCTGAGGTGAAAATAATAGAGATGAGATGACAGTTATTGAAAAGGCAGAACATCCAGTTTAATGTTGTAAATATAGGTTTGTAGATTACACTGATGGTTTTAAAGTGTTCATGACTTATTGAATGGAATAGAATATTCCATACTTTAGAATGGGGCCATAATTATTATTTCCTTTTAATTGTGATGTCTGATGCATTTGTGAGCAGTTGTTGAGAACATCTTCACATTATACTGATTCTATTTCTAAATTATCATCCTGCTTCAAGGGTTGGAGGTTTTTTTTTATTATTTTACTTTCTTTGCATTTTGTTGTTCAGGGTCTGTTCTGAACAAAGTATTTTCTCTTGAGGAACGTGGAGTGCTTAGAGGGTTACAGCAATAATTATTTCAGTTTCAGCCTACACACTTCACTGCTTAAAATCATCATTAGAAGTTTCATCCCTCAGCAACTCCTGCTGAGACAGTCTTAAACTCCAAGAAACAATTAGATAAGAATAGCTAATCTTTATAGCAACTTGTATATAAAGGTATTGATAAGAATTTTCCATAAATTAAGGGAATATATTTTTTTTCTTAGAAATCATCTAAATGCAGAAAAAGGTTATTGCTATGATTGCTAGAGAATTCAAACCAGATTTGGAGAGTATGAAGATTAGGGTGCATAAGAAAAGGATGTGCACCCTACAAGAGGATATTTTGCAATAAATAGTGGTATATATAAAGAAAATGCAAGAAAATTGACATTACTGTCTGAGAATATTAAACAGTTGTTTTTTCTTTTTAAAGACAAGACATAGGGATAAAAGGAAATGAAATAAAATTCTAATATGAGACCCTAGGTAGAGCACTAAACAACAGGACACAGAATTACAGCTGTCCAAGAAGGCAGAGGCACTGGGCACATGAAAAGGAACAAGGAAGGGTCTTCCCAGGGTTTAGAGGAGAGGATAAAGTAAGCAGCAGAGCAATGGTAGCAACCTGCAAAGGGCAGTCAATGTGAGCAGCCTGTGTGAGTTCTAAACCACCAAATCCATTAGTCAGGGGAAGGTGAAAAAAGCTCTAAAGTGGCTCTGAAAGCAAGTCGCAAGGAAACGAAGTACTCATCTAAAATACTTTTCAGGGAAATGCTCTAGGTCGTTTTTCAGGCTTTTACATACTGTTAAAAAAGGATAATCTTAAAATGAGGCAGGGGTGTCAGAGCTGTGTTGGAGTTTGATGGAGCTGCACTGAAGTTCAGGGAAGTGTTGGGGAGCAGAGATGAGGAGGTGGCAGAGCTGTGGACCTGGGCAGTGGCTGCATCCTCAGGCTGAAATATCTGCCTCTTTCCAAAACTCAAAGCAGAGTCCTGGGAACTAGACCAAACTTATTTTCTAATTTCTCCTCGTGTAGAAGTTACTGACAGTCCTTTATTTATAATTCCAGGCTCCTAATGCACACTCCTGAATCTTAACTTCTCTGGTGGCTTTACCTGAAATATGGCCAATTCCAACCTAAAAGCATTTGGGCTTCAAATGATCCCTCCTTATGGAGATGTCATGTTATACATGCCTGAACCATAATACTGTTATTATATGTCATGTGTGGCACTGTCATGGCCGCCTGCTTATACCATTACATTCTTTTAGGAGGTATTTTAAAAATAGAAGCACAATAGAAAAATAATTTAATGTAAACAATGCAGGAAATCATAATTTAAAATTATGTTAGATTCAAAACTCATTGAGACCACAAAGGAAAAGATTCAGAAGACAAAACTTCAGACAAAATCAACATTTATAAATGACAAGCTGTGTGAACACTAAGCAGTAACAACTCAACAATATTTTAAAATATTGCCTTTATAGCTGATACTATTAAAATGAAGCTGTATGTAAAATAGGAGCCCTGATTATGAATCTAGGCAAGACTGATTTTCTTGTATGACCTTCAACTACCAGCAGTGTTAGAGAAGGCTCAACCTAGTTCTTAGTAAATAGGTGTCACCCAACAAATGGGACTGACACTAATTAGCTTCCTTGTTGCTAGTCAGGAAGCAGAGGACAGAGGCAGGACACGGCGTGTTGCCCTCATTATTGGAGCAGTAGGTGAGGGCATTTTCTGGATGGTGTGGCAAAGGAGCTGGCACTGTGGCTGCCGTTTTGGAAACTACCCTGGGAGCTGGAGACTTCACTTCCAGGAGGGTCACACTTGCAAATTTCACAAGCATCTTGAATGAAAACAGAGCTACAAAGAACCTCTACTTGAATGTTTGAAATTTGAGGAAGACAATATTAACCTGTGGTATTTCTCCACCTTGAGGAAATATCCCTTAGTTTTGTCTTCTCACCTAAGAAAAGGGGCTGTTACCAGAAGAGGAGAGGAGGTGAGCCTGAAAAAGGACAATAAAGGACTGTCAGTAACTTCTGCATGAGGAGAAATTAGAAAATAAGGTTGGAAAGTGAAGTTAAAAAAGATGCTCAGAATAAGCAATATATGGTATTATGATTAATAGTATCAAGGGGGACAATTGATCAAGAGAGCAGCTGTAAGGGAATTTAAGCATTTTTTCTGCAAAGATAATTCCCAGTAGGATTCAGACAATGTTTGTAATAAATCTATTTTTATTAAGATTATTGGATTGATGTTATCCAGGGGATTATATTTTCCAATTACTAATATTTTCATTTTTCAGTCTTCCTTTATGATTGAAGCAGGGACATGGGTGGCACAGAACAAAATGCATTGGCCTGACTTGGGATGAGAATAATCATCGCCTCAAAGCAAACAAAGTCCCAAGAAATTAGTCTTTATTTTCTAGCTCATTAAAAGAGACCTTGAGTTTTAATAGCAAAACATTCATACTTTTTTTTAATATAGATGTATATCTGTCCATTTGAAGATTTCAATGCCATCCAGTCTGAACCAGGAGTCCAACACCATTTTGATGCCAAACCTTTCATATAGCACTGTCTATCCCCAAATCTCCTGACTATAGATAAGAAGACTGCAGAAGAGTCCATTGCATAATAAGTCAGTTATACCTCAAGTTAAGCAATAGCAATTATAAACAGGAACACTACCACTTTTTTCAGATCCTTTCATATCTCTGTCATGATTGTGATCTGCCTTATTGTGCTATCCATGTGGCAATGTTGAAGCAGTACCCGTTCAGAACTGTAAAACAGCTGTTTTATATGTGGATTGGTCAGAAAATCCATTGAGTCCCTTCACAGAATGGGCTAAGTATTTCATAAACAGAGAACCTCTTTCTCTCTCTCAAAAATATTCTCCAGGCTAGTGTTAGAAAGTCTATTGAGAGATCCATTGTGAAGTAATAATGCAGGACTTTTTATTTGGATATCTATCTCCAGGGCCAAGCTGTTGAAAAGGAGGAAAAGGTGAGTGAGCAGTCAAGTTTTCTGAGGGCTAGGCTTGGCCTAATGTCAGAAGATATGCTTCACAGGTCACTGTTTCATCTGGAAGAGGTATGATCAAATATCAAAATGGTTTTGTAAAAAGGAGCTGGGGGTAGCATCTCTTCATTCTTCTCTTGCTTCTTTTTCCCACTGCTTTAAAATATTGGAGAAGAGAAACTTTCAAGTTGTGCCTATTTTGGATAAATCTGAGAGAAGAAAAACATTGACCTATGTTGTCTTTGGTCTTTTTCTGAAACTCACGTGGGGAAAAATAGAGGTCTCTTCCTGGTGTGTCAGAAGAGAGCATTTTCCAAGGCAGTGTGCTGAGGCATGTATACAAGAAGTTGGTAAGGGCCTTAGATAGACTGTAAAGAGATAGATGGCAGTCAGGTGAGACTAAGACACAGATACCACTCCTGGGGAAGAGGACAGAAAGGGTGATCACAAAAAAAACATCCTTAGACAGCTGTTCTTATAAGGGGGCAACTATGATCTAAATCTTGGCAAGCAATTGTAAATTCAGTATCTCAATAGGATGAAAATCCCAGATGTCATTATGACAAGAGACTTTTATAACCTTTTTTTTTCATTTTTCACATGCTTACTACCACACAGAAAGAAGGTAGCTGTGTGATAGGTATCAATATTTCTGTCAAGATTTGGAAAAAGCCTAGGTGATACTGGTTCAGATTTTCTAGGGTAGCTGCAGAGACTGACAAACTCCCCAGCCCTCTACCTGACACAAAGTTTTTCAGTCTAGCATTTATAGATGTCATTGCAGGGACAACTGTGCATTAAAACAAAATGTAAATGCCAATCCACTTGGTGCACCTACGTGCAAGGTAGGGAAAAACCTGCAGCTTTGCCTAGTTCACATTCAATTGTAAAGCCCAGTGCCCTTTAGGACTACAGCTAGTAACCAGCAGTAATAAATCTTCAGGTTTAGTGTTAGAGTATCAGCTGGTTTCACGAATCAAGAGGAGTGGAAAGACAGTCAGAAAACCAAGCCCCCTATTATGCTTTGGCACGTCAAGTAATACTTCTTGTGCGTGTCACTGAAGGTCTAGGGATCAAATAGCCACTTCTAACATTCTCCCACGGTGTTTAAAAGGTCTTACCCTCTCCTTTCCCCTAAGGCAGGGACTTCATTCAACTTTCAAAGTATTTTTTGACCATTTTTTCCATCTTATATATATGAAAAGATAATCCATATTTTATATTAAAAATACTATGGGCAATTGTTTCTCTGTACCTACACTGAAGCTTCAATTTCATTTCTACAATTTGCTTCATTTTCAGAGTTGTGGTGCTGGGACTGGATCACAGCCTAAAGTTCATAATCAGAATAAACAGCTCAAATGACACTGGTAGTCATTGCAATGATTAAACATGACTCCAGTGCTCTCAGCTAATGTTGCGCTAACTTTAAACATCTTTTCAAGACTAACATTTAGCAAAGTCAAGGTGAATGTAATGGAACAATTTTTCTTCCAACTGAACATTTATGAACTGTAGTACCTGAATGGTGAGCAGAAGAGAGTATTGAAATGGTCATTTACAGCCTGGTTCAATTTGCAAAACAGATATCTTCCTAAACAAAAGAATCGTTGAACATACAGGAGTTCATTTAGCAATGTACTTCTATTTTTCCAAAGGTCCTTAACCAGCAATCTGAAAGAGCATCTGGTCTTGTAAATATTAACATTCAAGGATAGTTTTGCACATGAAGAATTCTACAAAGTTCACTGAGACTCCTGATGTTCATTAAATTATTTATTGTGCCCATTGCAGGATCAAGCCAGCTGCTGAATTAAAAAGTTCTAAGAGTCAGTCATAATACTGTTACAGTATTAGCATATTTAAATAAGCTGATGTAACTGAAAAAAAAAATCTTACAAGTGTAAAGCCAAGCAATGCATGTATAATACAAGTACTTACCATGGCTAAGAAATGATACCCAGATTACAGAGCACTGGTTTTATGTGATGTCATGCAAACAACTGAAAATACTTAGTAGCAACCAATATTTTCCACACAATAGAACACAAATATCTGCCCTGTAGCATTGATGAGAGCAGTTTCCAATGCATATCATGGAAAAGAATAAGAAACCACTGATACTAATAAAATCCAGCATAAATACCATGCTAGGATTGCCAGTAGAGCAGCATGTTATTTTCGTGTGTTCTTCCCTTAAATTTAAGAAGCTTCTTTTAATATTTCTAGTGCAATAAAAGGATGGCAGATGGGTGGTGGCACAGTTTACAGCTGCCAAAAGCAAAAATAAGAGAGGTTTCCAGCTTTCAGTACTCTCCAATTAGGAGACCACAAGTACGGGAAGAACGTGTCTACTTGTCTGTGCATGCCATTCTCATCCACATCTTCCACCTCTTCTTTAAAACTTCTTTGATAGCATTCAAAGACTTAAGCCATTAACCATAGCCATCTATTTTTAGGGCTTTAATAAGTTTCATATTTCAAATAGTATGCATGTGCAGATTTTGAAATATTATGATTAAACAGAAAAAAAATCAAGCATAGTTTCTGGCCAAGGAGGATTGTTCTCTATAGAATATTTTTCAAGTGGTTTATCTTAGCTTATTTTAAATTACTTTGGAGAGAAAGGCTGCAGCAATGTCCTCAAAAGATAACTCTAGAATTGCTGTTAAGAAGCATTCCTAATGCTGACTCAAACTCAGTTCTACAACTTGCTTTTATCCCCCTTGTCTGAATAATATATTTTAGAGCACCTTAAACAATTATCCTTTGTCCCTGATAATCATGGTCCTCAAGTACCTGGAAAAGTGTTATTTTGATGCCAGTCCTACCTAATTCTACAACTGAGAAAGACTGGCAATGACTAGGAGGGAATACTAAGTCACATTAAACACAGAGAGAGTTTTCCTCTTAGCTGGCTCCCTGTGAATGGCTTCTCTAGCAGCTGCTCTCCTGGTAAAAACAGTGACTGCAGTCACTTCCTATTAATAGCAATAAACTTTAGTCAAATCCCATATCTGTATGCTGATCAAAATGTAACTCGTGACTTAAAATGCCAGAAACAATATTGAGATTAAATAGAGGTACACAGAGATGTGTGTTTTAACACCTTTCCTGCTCCTCTTTCCCTTTCCTGATTGTGCTGACACACAATCAAAAGAACAAGGATTAAAAGGGAAAATAATTTAATGACATATTTTAAACAGACTACTTGGGAATGATACAGCTGTTCCTCATAGCAAAGTCCATGAGAGACTATTTCCAAACATCTTTGACAGAAGCCTTTGATTTTTTTTTTTAATCACATCATGAGCTTGTGGGAAAGGCCAAGAGGAGCTGAAGCAAAACTGCATTTCTCAGCATAATCTAGGCACTGCTCTGCCATCTGCCTGGGAAGACTCACTGAGCACAGTGCAGTCCTACCAAGCTGCATCTTCAGCAACTTTTACTTCCTTTGCCTCCCATCAGAAAGGAGATGATCAGCAGCTGAAGAAGGAAAGGTACTCGTGCACAGAAGAAATTTTCTCAGTTACAATTGCTAGAGACCATTCAGTAAATATGCTGTTAAATTTGGCATCAGCAGCTCACAGACATGGGTTTTACTCCCTTTACTCTCATTGTGCATTGTACATAGAGCAGCTTTTGTAAGAGCCATTGCCCTACCCTGTATTGTGTTTTAAAGTGGCATCATGGAGGGAAGGGAATTGATGCACTATTACTAAAAAAAGGTACAGTTTAGCAATTACCAAAAAAAGCATAGGATAAATATCAGGTGGATCAGTGACACACCTGTGAGTTCAGAGTTATGTATTTGCAGGCTCAGAGAGCTAAGGGAGGACAGCTCCAACAATTGTGACAAAAATAACTAGTCTTCCCCTTCCTTGTCGGAGGACAGGAGTCCAAACACCAGACACCCTTCTGTAAAATAATTCTCATGCTTATCAGCCATTTTCCTGGTGCTGTCACTTTTGCTCTTGACAGATGGCAAACCAAGGCCAAGCACAGAAATGGGATGTAGCATCCCCAGTGACAGGGGGCATGGCTTCCGTAAATCCATCTCCGCACCTTTCAGCATGATCTGCAGGAGTCTGCCTCATGCAGCACCCAACCAGTTCCTGTCTGATCAGACCAATGCAGGAGCCTGGTGTCCACAATACAATCATGTGGTATAAATCTGAGGACTGAGAAGAATTCATGTTCAGAATCATAATCCATATCCCAAAAGCAAAAGCCTCAAAAGAACAGAAAAGAGTAGAGCTGATGCAATTAATTTACATTTTTCTGACTTTTATATATATATAAATAAAAAAACTTATGTGTATCTATTTATATAAGTAGGATGGAAATTAGGCCTGTTTATCGGTAGAAGCTTTTTCATTTCCAGTGAGTCTTAAAATTTTAGGAGTCAATTTTTCTCTTGAACTATATTTACGACTATGACAAGTTAAGCAAACACCTTCATATAGACCCAAGCATAAATTAATTAATTTAAACATTATTTTCCAAAACTCTATTTTGTCCCTGTGCATCCTTTGAAGACTTTTGAAAATCACAAAAAATGTTAAAGTTTACAAGGAAATAATTTCAGGTTGTTAAAATACAGCTAGAACCAAATACTTATGAAATTTTAAGAGAAAACTATTTGTGCATACCTAGACATGGAAGCAAAAGCAAAGGAAACACGAAATGAAGAGGCAGACTTCTAAGTGATGTGGTTCCAAATATCCAAATATAGATAGTTTTCAGCATTAATTATTTGATGCAGTTTTGCTTTTTATTATAGTTTTTTTTCCAGGAACAACTTTTGAGGTTTAAGTTCATTTTTAAAATTTATTTCTTAATAGTAGTGTCAGAATATTGCCTTCATTCACTCATCTTAGTCCTGGACCATGTTCTTAAGCATAACTTCAAATAGTCACATTATTGTATTTCCCCAGTAATTTCCTCTGAAAGTGAGTATTATTCCTTTCTCTTAACTAACACAACTAATCCTTGCTAATGACATTAAATGAGCCACACAAGTATGCCCTAGAGTGGATCAGACTCTGCTTATAAAACATGATCCTTTTATGTCTTATTTTTTAGCTGCAGAAGCAAATTGCACATTTTAAGAGAAATTATCAATATCTCGGAGGCAAGAGTTAAAAAAACTTTTAAAAATGTTATTACAAATTTCTGAATTTGAAACAGAGATCTAAACGAGTGTCCTTTAAAATGATCCTTTTATTCAGATTCTTACAAAGAACTTTAATTTACGATGTGCAGCACATGGGTATGGATACCAATATTGCTACCTGCCACTTTATTTTGAGAATTATAGATAAAATTACTTTTACTTCTATCTATTTGCAACATTGCAACAGTCCAAGTCCAAGGACAAGCTAGTTATGTTCGAGGACTCCCCCCAACTTTGCTAAATGTTCTATAACCCCCCAGCTAGCACATATAAATGCTGTAGAGTTTATCATCCTAACTAAAAGTAAGATGAAAGAGAGAGATAGGCTGGTGGAGGGCAGCACTGCTCAACACAAGATGAAGGAGTAACAGCACATCAGCAGCTTCCCTTTGCCAGTTTTGGGGGGTTTGTTTTTCTTGTTGCTTTTTTCAAGATATCAAAGCAAAGGAGTTTTAATGAGAGTCTGAAGGAGAATAATGAGTTACTTTTGCAGATGTCTGCAGGGTGTTCCTCCTCACTCAAAGGAGCAACATGTACAAAGACACTTTGAAAAACAAGTGAGCAATGGAAGTTGGCATCTTAGTCATTTTGAAACAAAAGGCCCCAATGCTGACCTCATTTACACTGGCAAATCTGTGACTCTTGTGAAGTCAAAGAAGTCCCTGTAGCATAAAACTAGTCTTGGATTACATACTGCCAGAAGTATCTTTCAGAAGCATTGGTGACCAGTGAAACAATATTCCAAAGATACTTTCAGCTCATTTTTGCATTTACTGTAAGGTCTCTGTACATTTTTCTGCCACTAAAAAGAGTCTAGAAAGTGCATGCTTGTTAACTGTTTGACAGAAATGTGTAGTAGATCCTAATGTAGACAAGAATCTGACCACTTTTGTTTAAATATTTTGAAACATGCATGTGTATACGTCTATATGAACAAATATGCACATAAATGTATACATACATACATACATACACATATGTATAACCACATGCATATATATGCATTCCTCTTCAGTCTGACATAGAAGGGGACAACTTTATTGTCTGATTAGAGACAAAGTAATTTTATATTGAGAAGAAGGCACGTTATCTCCTTTCTCATTTTTTATAACATCTCTCTGTCTGACTTACACATAAATCATTTAGCATATCCATGTTAAGGAGTATCTCCCAGAAGAAAGGCTTCTAGAACTTTTGCTAGCACTATGCACGTCATGAGAAACTTTAGGGAATTAAGCACTCTAGGGAATTAAACAAAAGAATAAATTTTCAGGTTATCCCTGAAACCATCTGGAAGCCCAGGGCTCACTAAATTGAGACTCAGCTCTCCATGTCCATAATCTCTAGCTCCTGGGCTACCTCAGCTCAGGCTGAAGTCATACTGCCTGCACATGCCTATGGTGTTTGATGTCACAGCCCTTCTGCAGGCTATCTCAGGCTATCTTACTTACCCAGAATGGGTCATGTGACACTCCTTGCAACACAGAAATTATGTAAAAACCCAGACACAAATGTCAGGAATTGACCACAGGACATGTAAAAGCATTGTTCCCTCTGCTCTGACATACTGGGATGCTCCTTCATGGAAGTATCATCATGAGGGTTCCAGAGCTGGCCCAAGGGGCACTTGTCAGGACAGCTCTGTGGACTGGCTATAAACCAAGCCTTGGGCTGGCCTTGGGGTGGCTCCTACCCTGTGGTGCTGATACAAGCTCTAAGCCATATTGTGCACCTCTCCTCACAGGGCTAATGTGTGATTAAGGCTGGCAGAAGCTCCCAGAACAGAAAGTCTGGTTTCGGGAAAGAAGGTTTGGCACAGAGGAAGCCCTGGCTGTCTCACTCTCCCTCAAGCTTCCATCACCACTGCAGTTCTGTTTCCCCTTCCCTACCACTTCAGTCCAGTGGAAGAGCACCAGCAAAATCAAACAGCCCTGTCTTATTTGGAAAGAGTATAGGATCTAAAACCCTTACATAAATTCAGAAACCAAACATTAACTTTGTTCTGGCATCCAAGTGGCAAAGGATATTACAGGTAAAATACAGATTTAATTCTGCAGAATTAAAGAACTTCAACTGATTTGTAGTAAATTTGGGGAGGAAAAAAATTGAGAATTAGATTTTTGCATCCAACATTGTTTTGTTAACAGAAAGAACATAGTTAAAAAGTAGGAAACCAGAAGATACTATTCCTAAGTGTATCTCTTTATATGGGATTGAAGTATAAATTAACTGCCACTTTATAATTAACATATTACTTGTCTATATTTAATCAGAACAGTATAAAGAAGATAAATTCTATATATTTTTTTCTTTAATATATTACCAATTCTGCCTTATAAAACATAATTCATTTCACCACTGGTGAAACAGAAGCAGGAACCAGTCAGTGGCAGGGAAAAGGAATTAGAGCCCTAATATACAACTTGCAGAATAGCCCAACCACTTGCAGAAAAGTTTGTAAAGAAACTTTTTGAAAAGCTATTTTAATTGCCGGATTCTTCCCTAAGCTGTCCACTTCTGCTTCATGAATCACCAGTGCCATTTCTGTTTCAATAATTGCATGTAGAGAAAGAACCATGAAATAAATTGTGTGAAAATCCAGCTTTTGTTTTGCTTTGAAATTTTTGTTGACTAACAAAGGAAGTAGATGCAAATTATTTTAACTGCACATCTACCTTAGCCTGGAAAAAATATCCCATTGATGTCAACTCAGTTTCTATCCTACAGAGATCAGAACTGGTACACAGTGCACAGAGGGTTTATAGACCCTCACACTACTTTTCAAATGTATGGCATGCATAAAATGATGATCCCAACTAATCTGTCTGTGGAAAACCACTGGCTAATATATACAAACACTTTACTGAAAATAATTATTGGTCTGATTTTGCATTTAGAAAAAAAAATTAAAACAGAAGAAAATAACATGGGCAGCCTTGACTTGAGTAAGCACACTCAGAAAGTCAGAATTAGCCAGCAATATCCTAAATTACCAAAAATTAAGGTGTAACCTCACCTGCTTGGTGTTGTCTTTAAGCAGCCTTTAAGACACCTATCTGTAACCTCTTTCTGGGGTTTATTATCCACCTTGGACACAGCTTCTTTCTTGTGACAAATCAGTGTGTAATTTTTGTCATCATTGTTTGCCCAGAAGGTACCAACCGATGTCTCGTAGCGTATACAGAATTCCACCTTAACTCCATCTTTCTGGAAAGGAGGCACCAAAGAAATCTTGAAGCAAAACTGATCTGTTTCACTACCACAAGAATTAGGCATGAACTCTGCGAGGATGTCATAATAACTGAGCCAGTTATTCAGTGTCATTCGAACATACACCTGTTTTTCAAAGGATACATTGAGGACTCGTATAATGCCGTTCATAGAGGTAATCCCAGGCAGGAGCAGGACTGACTCCAACATTACTTTCTGCTCTCGCACTTTTTGTAAAAGTTCTTCTTGAGAAGCAGGTAATGTAAACTGCTGGGAAAAAAAGTATTCATCCTGAGGGAAAACCTCATCTTCTATATAATTTTCTTGTCCTGTATTTGAAAATTCCCAGGTATCAAACTCCTTAACAGACACAAGATCAAACCCAAATGCATCAGCAAATGAAACTTTTCTTGAGATGCTGGTGGGAGTATCTGCCTCCTCTTCCTCTGAAGCTGAAGAATT